>KK119352.1:145805-222563 GCA_000611955.2 Stegodyphus mimosarum | reverse complement strand
AGACGTAGCTCCACATCATTGCCCATCTAAACAGACAACGTAAAATCGATTTCCAGCAACGTCAAACTAATAAATACATCGACTTTTCCAAAACCCTGGATATTACTCATTGGTATTTGAAATCATTCTCAAAATCACGCGCACCCCATCTGCCAGGTCTCGCGATATCACATCTGCTCCAAGTTATGACAAATGAAAACATTTGGAAGCACAATCCGCTCAGGTAAGCTTTATCGACAAAATTCAGGCATCTCCGAGAAACGACGCGGAATGGAATTTTTCTTTAGCGTCAACTATGGGAATGGGCCGTGTGTCAGACGCTACGCAAAGCCATCCGTCATCCAGATAAATCCATTTCCTTGAGTCCCGATTCCTCTCCAGTAATAACAACAAGAGTCTGATGTTGAGATTTAAAATCAGCTCAAACGATGCTTTGTTTTGCGGCGTATAGCTGTTGCAATCGATTGTTCCGCAGCATTGATTTGATGCTTACATGTTCCGAGTAACATAGCATTACTTTGTTCCGTGGCATGTTCATACTGTTCGTGTATTAAGTATTGAGTCATTTGGGAGAAAAATTGTGATTTCTTTTCCTTTGATGGTAGTTATTGAAGAGGAATAGCTTCGAACTTACATAAGTACCCCAAATTCCGTTTAATACTTATTTTTATTTAATCTCTGATACATGAAGAAGCAGTTGGTAAAGGGAAAATGTAATGAATTATAAAACAATGGTATTTAATGATAAATAAATCAGAGATATTAATTAAAAACTCTCATAACGCTAATTTTCGCCCTTATTGTTTCCGAGCGGCAATGGTCTCGCACGCTGGAGATAAATTTCTGCTTTATTTCGAGAAGTGTTGCCACTGTTCGCTTTCAAAGTGTAGAGTTTGTCAATAAAAAATTTCTAAGTTTTACAAAATCTAATATACATATATATATATAAATGTCTGTTTGTTTGCTTGTTCGCTTTATTGATTTGTGATCAACTATGATCAATTTTTTGCCGCATTTAATCGAAAAAAAAATTAATATAGGTGAAATATTGGATGGAACTTGAGCTTTTACGACCATTTGATTAGAAAGACGAAAACCATTGAAAACTTCGTGCCATTGTAGCTGATATAATGAGAAAGAATTAGTTTACTTTTCTATCGAAATATTATATGTGGGTTTCATATCGCTTCAGACTGAGAAATGTATGACTATGAATCGTATCTTTTGCATCGTTATTAGAGAAGGATTACAGAAGTATCGTTCGCTCTGTAGTTAGATATATCACTCTCAATCTAACTTAAACTGGCATTCGGTACTTCTGCTAGTTCTTGATAAAACTTCGGTTAGTTTTTAATCAAATAATAATTCTTAAAAAAGTTAAATGTCCAAAATCAAGATTATTTAGCTGTTGAATTAAGTGCTATACGGAATCTATCAGCTTCCAACTTCTGCATTATCAAGTTTTATTGACAAGTAATAATTGCCCCGAGAACTAAAAAACACAAAATAATACAATTTGGAAAGGTAGATCCTCTTATTGATTCCGATAAAATATTTTATCTGGAAAGACATATAGTGAATCACCACACGTTGTTTCTTAAAATATATGGTGGGTGCACAACGAGCTTCTAAATTTTAATAATGCTTCAAAATGTTAAAAAACTTAAAACTCTTTTATTTAGATTGGAAATTTTCCCCAGTAGTTGCACCCTATTATCTGCCTTATGTGAATTTAAATGTTTATAATACTATTCATACGTGTCTATCAAAATACCTTGAATCCCTTTGTTTCTTCGCAATTATGGTAGCTTGGTTAAACCCTTCTAATTACAAACATTTCTTATAAAAAGAAATATGTAACGTTGATTAGAGGCATTTATTATACTTATTTAGATGATTAATTTTAATAAAAATATGCTATATATATAGCCATACTTCAGACTGTGACAACGAAACATTAGTAAGGAAGTGTACGAGGTTTAATATAAAACACTATCCTAATAATATAACGATTAAGCATATTTGACATATTCTAATCATTTTTAATTGAGAATGAAATATTAGGAATTGAAAAAGTTCAGAGTTTTGTCACGAACATATGATAATTATCCACACTATCATAGGAACCTTACGCACAGATTTTACCATTTGTCAATACTATAAAAAATATCAATTGCCGGTATTAGCTAGAAATTACTTTATTACTAGAATGATGACTTAACAAATCTTAACTCCATCCGTGATAGAGGAGTTAATCCTATCGAATTTATCCTTGAAGTCACAAACCGAATTTCTGCAGCTGAACAGCCGGACTCAGAATTATTTTCTTAGCTTCGCTTATCTGCAAAACAAATACAAGGTATGTTTGCTTTGAAAGTCCGCTGTGAAAGTATCCCAACTTAGAAAAATAGCCATCTAGGCTACGAAATCAGCACATGAACTTACTGTAAGAAGCAACTGAATTAACATAAATTTAACGCTTTAATAATATTTCTTCTTCTTGTAATAACCTTTATAAATGAACGTTATTTATAATTTAGTATTTACTGTTAATCGAGTTTGGTAGATCTATAAAGCAAGTTTTAGACATCTAATTTTGCCAATTAATATAAACACTGTTGTTGTTCTAATTAGTTAATTAGAACAACAAAAGCTTTTATGTTAATTAACTAAACTAGCAATAGCAATAGCTCGACAGACTGTTTAAAGTGCAATAGTGCAGTAATACAAATTAACCTTTTCCGTGCTAAAACGTAAATCAGTATAGGCACAATAGCAACTGAAATGCGTGAACTTTGTTCTTCTCTGACAAAAAAAAATGTTTCTCAAAACTTCTAATTAATATACATCGTTAGCAGTAAAAACCGTGTTTCATGGCTTGTTTATTATTCTAATTTAATAAATGCGCTAATGATACAAGAAGTTATGAATCTTTTAGGAGCATATAGCTTGTTAATTAAGCAAGAAAAGAAATTTTACGTTTTGAGAGTTCATGAAAAATCAGATATAATTCATTATGATTCAGACTTATCACACCACATCTTTATTGTTAGCAAAGGAACTACTCACAAAGCTTTGGAAATTCACAAATCGTGTCAGCTGTTTAAGAGTTTCGCTAATTACAAAAGAGTTTACATCAATTAGGACTGAGAAATCTTTCATCTTAGATGTGAAATAGAAATTTCACAAGAATTCGAAACAATGTTATTCCTTAGTTACACAACTATAAAATTTGCAAGGCTCGAGAGTTTACCGACGAAATTTATGATGCCTTATTCATGATGCTGACGTAAGGAAATCTTAATGTTAAAAGTTGGACTTAATTAAGCTTTGCTTTCGGATAAAACGCAAATTATCCGCAAATATATTGCATTCCAAATCCGCAAATACATTGCATAACAGATATATTGCTAGATGATATAAATAATAGAAATAATGATATAAATATGAACAATTATGATCATTATTTTTAATGTGACTGGAAAAATCTAAAAACTGCTGGCTAATTGGATAGGAAGAGACAATCACAATACATTAAAAGAACAGGAGGTCTTTCTAATTTCTGGAAGTTCATTTCATGTTAAATTTTGTATGGATGACACTAAAAACATTACACATATATAATCTGTGTTTAAATTTCTGCAACAGCTTTTGTCTTCTCTAATACTAAATAACGAAGAATCTGTATGTATGTATGTTTGTATGTTCTTTGCACTCTGCAACTTGAGGTTCCAATTTTGAATTTCTAGTTTGTTTATTTTTTATTTCACATTTTGTGTGAATTTAATGAACTTTTGATTAAACGCTCAACAATTTAAATGCTTTGCGTTGCTACTCTGCAAAACGTAAGATATTTATATTTCAAATTTAATCAAAACAGCCAGCGCTGTACAGACAGTTCGTTTCCACTTTCCAAAACGCACTATACTTGTCTTTCTAATTTAAAGGCCTTGTAGAGAAACGCGGCATATACAGCTATCAGGACTGAGTATTCTGTGCATAGTTTTAGAAAACATGGTGAAGTACTTACAAGGGCCCTTGGTCTCAAGTCCTGAACTGGAACAGGGAGCAGAAAATACGCTATGTTCTGGTGTAGCTATTGTGCTGGAGAATAACTGCACGTGAAAGGGATTTGAAATCCTCTTTTATTAAATCACTATTATTTACACACTTCCCAACTCGAGAGAGATACAGAAAGTAAAAGACCACACTTGGGTCTAACTTAACAAATCAAATAAATTTAACTAAACCTAAATAGAAATTAAATTAAACTTTGCTCGCAGAGCAGATTCGCGGAGTTTGGCCTCTAACTAACTGGTGCGTAGCAAGAACTACTAATACTAGCGCACTTCAATTTATTGCAATATGCAATCACTAGTAAGCACTATGGCTTATAATTTTAGCTGCTAGCTGGTCAGGCGAACGTCGAGCAGAATGACAGTGATCTGAGACTAAAGCTCTCTCACACTAAGAGGTTTCTACCTCTGGTTTAAATAGTACTTGGCTGTACTTCAAAATTAGCATAAGCTGAGAACGCGCGCTTCTTCTGACGGGAAGTTGAAACAGAGAATAGATAGAAAGATTTGAATGAAAATAAAACTTGGTTAGTTTAACTAAAACCTTACACAGCCACCAGATTTGAACACAGATATTGCTCTACTCGAACATGTGCATCTCCAAGCCCGAATTTTTAATTTTAAACTTATTTTTTATTTATTTTATAGTTTGTGTGAATTTAAGGAATTTTTGTTAAAAAAACTCGGGGATATAAAAACACTGTGTTGCCACTGGCAAATTGTAAGATATTTATGTTCTAAATTTAATCACAAAAATCAGCGTTATAAACGAAGTGTATTGCCTCTTGACAAAACGTAAAATATTTGTCTTTCAAATTTAATCAATGAACTCAACGATCTGAAAGAAATATTAAAGAAAGATTCCCACTGTTTGAATTAAAATATTATTACCTTCTTACACGACAGTGCACTGTCATTCAGCAAAACCTAAGATAGTATTTAAATTTCCTTTTTGCTATTAATTAATAAACTAAGCAATTTAAAAGCAATAAACGCAGATTAATTTCAATTATTACTAATTACTAGCTAGACTCCGTAAAAGTAGATCAGCTAGATTCGTTAAAATCATTATACATATACTTATTATCATAACTGTTTTAGGTGGCTGGCCGTGCATGTGGCTAGTTTAATTAAAAAAATATCCGAAACACTTATTCTGGGTTTCTTATTTAGGTTCACATGATTATGGCAACGCCGCAAGGGCTTTATTTGTCTAAGCAGAGGGATGCCTTCGTGGAGGACTTTCTTAGGGGAACTTGCTCGTATACACATTACGCATGGGGAAAACCGCTAAATCGCTACAAGTATTCAGCGACTTTATTGGTCGGCCACTGGTGGGCCCACCTATTCTGGGGACCTGATATACAAAGCATACGTAATACACACACACACACACACACACATATATATATATACAACAGCCAGTTCGGTCCACAACAGGGCCGTGCATTAGCCCAGGTTAAAACTGGTAATTAATTCTTAGTCTTAAGTATTTTATTGCGTAGGCAGATGTAACACAAAATACCCGTATTATTTAAATGATTATTTTAATACTTTCTGCAGATAATTCGTTCCATTTATAAAATTTTTATAACCCAGATAGTGAAACATGGCAATATCTGCTTCTATATTAAGTTCTACATTAAGAACATCTTATGTAATAAATAGCAGCCTATTAATTTTACTTCATGCTTTCATTATATTTACTTCATTCATACTTTTATTATGTTATTCAAATTTATACCATAATTGTTCCATTTGCCTTTAGCGGTACGGAATTATAATTCAAGTGTCAAAAAATTTGCTTTCTATAAACTTGAAATGATAGTAGTATCAATAAAATTTGATCAAAAGTATGCAAGTTTTGATAGAATTTTTAATAAAATTTTGAATTGTTCTGTCCAACACAACACAAAAATCGTATTATATGCAGCAATGCATCCAGCGTAGTAACATTGTTAGCCCAAAGAACGTTAGCCCAAAAGGGCTATTAATTTCGTTCTGGAATTTTGCCTTGAATCACTAAAAACAGCGTATCACTTTTCAGATTGTTGCCACCAAACATTTAAAAAATTAAACAATGAAGAATCTGCATAAATGCATATATGTTTCTCGCATTGTGATAAAACAACGGTACCTAGAACCATAAAATTTTGAGCCCGAATATGGACATCTGGAAGCCAAAATTTAGAATCTGGAATTTGTTTTATTATCTATTTCCTATTTGGTAAAACTTTAAAACATTTTTGATTAACAAACTCAACGATTTCAAAACAAGCAATGGAAACACTGTACGAAAAAAAAACATTTTTATCTCCAGTGCGCGAGATTTTGTATCGGAAATTCTAAAGATATACTCCTTTTAAATATTTTGTGATATTGTAGTTGAATTGAATTTTATGGTTTAAGTGCGAAAAACATGCCATTTAATAAGGTATCACAAAAAACATTTTGAAAAATGACCCTTTGGGAGTAATATAATTTTTCTATATTTTCTTTTTTTTTCAGAGTAGATCCACTACAATATTCCTTCCTCTCTGTTCTGTCAACAACACATATTAATTAATTTTCGGTTATTTCTCTTTGACAGCCGTTATCAGAAAATATTCTCCTTTCGTATAAATAATATATATATATATATATATATATTGCTTCTTTTGTAAATCAGCGAGACAAAACTACACACCCCTTTTCTCGAAGAGCAATTTAAAATCTGAGACTTTATATTTAGCTAATAAGTTTTAAATATTATACTCAATTAGATTAAAATTATTGATTAAATTATCTTTTTTTTCTTAATATTCAGCTGTTAATCGGAAGTGACTAATATTAAAAATTAAAAATAGTACGTGTAAGAAAATTAAAAACACTGTATTATTCCACCACAAATTAATTTATTTGAGCAATGTTAAATTTTAGACATTCTTTCAAAATGACTTTGTAAACAGAAAACTTTATTGCTGCTTCAAATTAGGAATATGGCAGCATTATTTTCGTGAAATAAATCTATTTTATTCCGATAAGGTTTGTGTCACATTCTTTTTTCTTTGAGCAAACAGACACGGTTGTGATCGGTATATTGGAAGAAGGGAAAGGTAATATCCTTTATTTTCTGTATCACGTGATGCTTCTCGCCCAATCACGTAGGGTACAGCTGTCACTCAACGCCAGGGTGAACCTCTCGCTTTTTTTTACTTTCTCTTTTGCGGAAAGCCAATTGAAAAAGACATCAGTATCAGCGCTGATATAAGCAATTCATTGATTTTATGCATATGTTTGGATAAACGACAATATAACTAAGACTACTTTATACTTGGAATACTGAGTAATCTAATTTATCGCACGGGAAGTTGGAATGAATACTATTTTCCTTTGTGCGCATCTATTAGTTAAGCTTTAATAAGAATTAATGAATAAAACGGTGGTTTAATGATTTATATATTACCTGAATTCTTAATTAATAACAAGAAGTTAACAAACGAAGAAGTTAACATACACGTCTGCTGGATTTCAAGAGTATACCTTTTAGTTCATTGTAAGAAGTAACGGAAGTATTGCAATCACGAAAAATTCCGGGTACCATATTTCAATGAAAATATCCATTTTGACCGCTATCGAATGCAATTTAACGATGTTTTTGCTTGACATTTGTATGTAAGGACAGAATAAAGGACTGTTTCCCGAAACGAATTATAAAACTCATTTAAAATGGATTCAGAAGAGATTTTTTGTAACGGCTGTACGTACGTACGTACGTTTGTATGTATCTCGCATAACTCAAAAACGAGCAGACCCAGAACGTTGAAAGTTTGTAAGTAGGACTGCTATAGCATGTGGTTGTGCATTTCCTTTTTTGGTGGCAATCGGTCGTACCAAAAGTATATATATATATATATATATTCGGCTCGGTGAGCTCAGCTTTTTTATTCTTACACGCTTGTAAATTGCGCATTTTTTTCTTTAAAAATGATTGAATTATGTTTTCGGATCTTCCGGTTAAGGTTTTTATGCTTTTAGTTAACTTGCATGTTATAGTTGTAGACCTATCAACAATTTAAAAGTTGTTTAAGTGCAAGCCTAATTTTTGTTTACCATAGCAGCCATATTTGTTTGCATTTGAAACTTAGCAGAATAGTGGATTTGTTGCCAATCTAGACAAACTAAGTTTCGCAACAACAAAGATAACATCATCTTTTATTATTGCGAATTAAATCATGCTTCCCATCTGGAATTATCATTTCAGTTATTAAATTATCCCATATATTGACTCAGCGTCTACAACAAATTAAGTCAGTTTCTACGCCTTCAGTGTCTTTTTGCCGAGTGAGACTAAAAGTACACTTTCAGTTTTGTGCACCGAAAAATCTGCCTTCTTGCGTGCTGGCCGAACTTCTTGTTTTTGCGTAGAAACTCTAATTTTAATTGTGAAGTTGTTCTTGAAATTGTTTTAATTGATTTACGTTTTATATTTTTATATATTTTTTATTTTTTAATACGCAGTATTTTGAGTTTTGATATATTTTTGCCTTGTCGCCAAGTGAGAACTGAATTAATTGAGTGAGAAATATATCTCGAAAATGTAAATAAATAAATAAAATTCGAGGAAAAAATGAATGAAGTAATAAATGAAATTCGAGGAAAAAAGTTTAAATGAAATGCAGGAAAAATTCGTATTATTTAATATTTCCTACAAGCAAGTCACATGGTGTACACAACAGATTTTTTTATATTTTATGAAACATATAATGAAACAAACAATGAAGTAAACAAATGAAATCTATGAAAATAAACAATTAGTGTCGAGAAGGGTCTCAGTTAATGACTAATTTATTCATTTTTCCAGAAGACAAAAATATAATTTTCCGCAGATTATTAGTTGCTCAGGACATTAACGCTTGTCTGGGATGAAATATATCCTTTACCTTAAAATTTAAGCCGATACGCCTGATGTATGTATCGGCTTAGATTATCCTAAACAAATCTTGAAAATATTGATAGCTCTTTCAGAGTTCTGCTTAAGGCGGCTGAACGGGGTTTCCATGAATTTCACTGTACGTAGCGTAAATACGAATTAAGTTTCCTTATAAAGTCCTACATGAGTACCCTCAAGCCATCATGCGCTTTGTCATAGTTATCAATCTAAATCCTGATATTATAAAGCTTGATAAATGCAAAAAGATTAATATTCCTAGAAATATAAGATGCTGAGAAACAACTGTTTAACCTAGCTTATTATTTCGAAATATTTCTCATTGAAATCGGGAGTGGGAGACATTTAATTATATTTAATTATACAGGTCCTGAAAATTCTGCAGGGGAAAAATTAAACATGTTACACGGGACAAACTAAGTGGGTATTCTTTCAATTAAACAGACTTTACGGGGAGTTCAAAATTTATTTAAAACGTGTGTGTTACATATATAGGGAAAGGACTTTACGTTTCGTCAGTCTAGTTCATATAATCAGATTTGTATTCGCTTTAATTATATAATTAGAGTGTACGACTATCAACTGAACATGTATTTGTTTGATTATTTAAAAAATAGGTTAATATGGTTTCACATGTAACCAAATAATGCCTTTCCCTGTCATCAATTCATTCGTGAAATATTTTTCTTGTGTTCAATCTTCTGTTTAAGTTCTGAATGACAGTTTCGAGATCATAGTTGATTAAGGGTTTAAATTTACTTTCCTAAAAAAGCTACTTTACTTACTAAAATGTTATATGCAGTAGGTCTCCAATTAGCAGGTGTAATAGTGGAATGATGTGTAACGGTGAATGCAAAACCACAATTACTACGAAAAGAGTGGAAACAAACAAGAAAAGGTGAAATAAGCATTATTGTAATTATCGGAAATATGCTATTAAGAATTACTTCTACTTTTGTACTGTTATTTATTATCTTTAAATATAATCTGTAGCTTAATTTAGAGAATAATTTCTCTCTGTTAAGTACATTAAGTCGAATTCAAAGTCAAAAAAATAAACATAATTAGATATGAAGAAAATAAGTTATAAATGGCATTGAAAACAATTATTATTCGAAACCTTCAAGAGTATTATCGTTCTTTCAAAATGCGTTTGGGAATGGTCGAAATGGATATTTCCGTCGAAATCTAAACCCCGAAATATTTCGCATTTGCAATACTTCCTTTATTTTGTACAAGTACTTTTTACAAGAAAGTAAAAAAGTACTTCCCGATGAGGAACATCAGTTGCTTATTTTACACTTTCATTAATCTCGGATTACACTAACAGAAACATTAAAGAAGATGTATAAATCCTCATTTGCTTAATTCTACAATGGAATCAAAAATAAATAAACAAAATGAAAAATATTCTCAAAGGCTTCACAATTTAATAGTCGCCCAAAGAGTACGTTAAGGTTTTTTTACGTTTCACTGGGCTTGCTGTCTACCACCACTGAACTCCCTCCTGCTAAATCACTTTTTTTTTTAAATTTTAGCTTGATTATTCAGTATCGTTTTCTTCGCACTTACCCCATATGCATTTAAAGAGCAAAATCACAAAAATTTAAAAAGCAGCAAATGTTTAGAATTCCCGATGCAGTGCTAAGTGTTGGCAAACACTTTTTTTTAAGATAGTTTTACAAAGACATTTTTTGTCTTTTTATTATTAACGTTATGTCTGTTAACTTTAATTATTAAATATCCCGTTCTTCGCACCGAAACATAAAATTCAATTTAATAGCAAAATCACAAACTACTTAAAAACGGTATATCTTTAGAATTTCCGTTAAACAGTCTTGCACGCTGTAGGTAATAGTGTTATCACTGTTCGCTCTTAAGTCGTTGCGTTTGTTAATAAAAATTCATTAAAATTTTTAAAAATATAAAACAGATTATAAAATAAATTCAAACTTCGGGCTTCAAGGTGCACATGTTCACGGGGAAGACTAAGTTATTCAAAATTTGATGGCTCTAGGTACTGTCATTTTTTCACAGTGCGAGAAATATACATATTTACATTCATACATATTCTTCATTATTTTATTTCTTTAAAAAACATACACAGCGATGACATTTGGCGGCAAGAAGTTGAAAAAGGATTCGCCGTTTATAATGAACCGACGAAAAATCCCGTTTCAAGAATAATAGCCCCGTTTTCGCTATTAAAATAAAATAATTATGTTTTGGGGCTATTAAAATAAAATATTTTATAATTTTATAATTAATTAAATATTCTTCATCCTAATTATGATTTTTGAGTATTTAACAAGATACTTAAATGGAACAAGAAATAGTACTCGATCAATAATAATGATATTAAATCTGTTAAAATACAATAAAAATTTGGTAATTTAATAACCAATAATAACAGTGCTCCAAAAAATAATTCTACTTCGTTCTGTCAAAATTGTCTTTGGAAAAATTCAATTGACCAGAATCACAAGCAAATTATCACAGTTTATCATAATATTATCGAAAGCAAACCACTAACAGAACTCATGAAATTGGACCTCAATCTCGGAATAAATTTCAATCTCGAATAAAAACAATTGTCTTGCCAAATAATTGATAACGTAGAACAATTTATTATCCTCACCGGTTGCAGAACAGTTTTCTGCTTAATACCTTTAAGGAATGGGAAAATAATTTATACAACAACTTTAAAAATAATATTGAAAAAATTCATTTTATTAAAACCAGAACTAACTGTATCGAGCGAAATAAAAAAATTCGAAAACTCAAGAACAAATTCATTATTATCACTATTCGCAAAGCGAACAACTGTAGTATTGTCTGAAAAAAATCCATTAGTAAATCGTTAAGAAAGGATAAAAAATGAAATAACTGACAGAATCTCCAATGCTCAAGAGACTACTTTGATTGAAAAAACTCAAAATTTCTAAGAAGTCTTAGTTCAATAAATTTTCTAACATTTATGCTTTTTTAAATTTCACAAAAGTCCTCTTATAGCCCTTTCGCAATGTATCAGATTCGCAGCGAATGTATTTAATAATCACAAAAAAGCATTAGATTTAAATTTTACCACCATTCTCTAAATCGTTTTTTTTTAAATTTTTAAAAATTAATGTAATAAAACAATCTTTAACAACTGAATTATGACCAATAACCAGAAATTCATTATAAATGAAATTTACTTTAGTATCACTGAGCTTTACAATATTTTATCCTGACCTCAAAGAAACTATTAAATTTGGAAACTAGATCACCTATCCATTTCACAATTATGAATAATTATAAATAAAATATGAAAACAACAATTACCAACAAATTAACAGTATTCCGATGGGTACTAAATATTCTACACCCCTTTGTAACCTCTTCCTCTTCGTTAATCCTGAGCTTTTTACATTTACTTAAAGGTATATTGAGGCCATGATTTCCATTAACAGTTACAGCGAAATCGAAAAACAATCCTTTTGAATTTATGATTGAATGAAATTGAATAACATCCTTACAAAAAACAGATACAGAATATTTTAGATCTCCAAATCTGTAACCTTAAAAAAGAATTCGAGAAAAGAAGACTTTTAATCTTAAAACCATAAAACTCAGTAATTGACATTCAGACACTTCCAAAAATATCTTTGCTAACACTATAACAAATCAAACAGTCAAGATTAGAAAAATATAGTATGACAATGATGAATATTTAAGGCCTTTTAATTAAAAGCCTTAAAAATAAAAATAATTAATTATTTTTATAAAAAAGCAACTCAAACTGACAAATTACTGTTGTCAGTCTGTAGTAAACTTAAACTGCTGATTTACATGAAAGAATATATTTAAACCTATGAAGATGTGTAGATTGGATTTTCATCAAAGCTGAACTAAATAACTTTCTAGAGTTTTTTTTTTCATAATAATTTTTGCTCTAAATACAATACAATTTCATAATAATTTTGAATACATTTGTATAATTTTCTTACTATACTTTTGCTAATTAATACGGTTTTTCAATTTCTAAGACTATGGAGGAACTAATACGTGGACCCCATTAACATTCTCAAACTCATTTCGTCTTCCAGTCTCTTTACTTATTTTCCAGTAAAAAAGGAACTGAAACTACCATAGTAATTTTCTTAATAGTTAAGAACGTAGCTGGATTTCTTGCTTATCTTACACCTTACGAACTTATTAAATAAAAATGTGTTCACTCTTCTGAACTTTTAAGTACATTACTTTTATCATATACTAATTTTTTATATTACATTGTAAATCAACAGTATCACAGTTTTTAACCTGATTTACGTAGCCAGATGTTCTGCAGTATAAGGCACATGTTAAGGTCACTATGTTTTTTCAGATTTTTCTATTCTTTTTTCTGTTCGCTACTTTGAATTTTTAATTTAATTAAAATTTAATACTCAAAGATTTTATTACCGGCAAAACTTTTGCTCAGAATAAATTATGTGATTTTATTAATTATATCCTCGACACAAAAATTTGGGTTTTGTGATTAATTGATGATTGTATTCTGTTGCCAGATATTTCTTACATTTTTCAGACTATTTAAAGCATTTCTTTTTCCACTTAAAACTTTTTCTTCGTACTATATTCTTTTCCCTATTTTTGATTTTACTTTCTTTTTTCTTTCTTTCTACTTTCTTTTTTTAATGCAATTTATTGTAGTTTTTTAAGTTAAGCTAGGAGCTTTTCTCGGTTTCGTGCTGTAGGAGTTGGACAAATAATGCGAAATTTATTCTGTTTTTCTTAGATATAATTTTTCTAAGTATTAATTAAATTTCTGAATTGCATATTGGTTAGCTCTGAAGTAGAGTATACTTTTTTATATTTTTCGAGACACTAAACTCTGATGAAGATACACCGAAAATGTAAAATCTATGTGTTTATATTTTTTAATTATAAAAAATTTATTTATTCATATTTTTCGAAGTTTTAATTGATTTTCTTTTTTGTTCAGATTTGGTTTATCTTGTATTTTTAACTGCTCTCAGTTTTAATATTTTATTTTAATTTACTACAAAATGTTTCAATTAACAAAATGTCGCTTTTATCACTTTTTTTCTGTAATTTCTTGAACTGCATCGTTTTCTACTAATTTCTTTGTTTTATTTTGTCATATCTGAAATGGTATTTGAATTTGATTTGTATTTTTATTTAATTTTAATTAAATATGCATTTTTTCCTATGCTTTTTAGAGCCAGATTCTGAAAGTCTTAAAATATTAACGTAATTTTAATCTTCCTCAAAGGACAAGCTACCCTAAATTTTAAAATAGGTTCGTCCACGTGGTTATTGCTTCCTTCCTGCTAACAAAGGCAAACCCTCGCCAATTAGCTGCAAAGGTCACGTCGAAACTTTCCCTTCTAACTCTTGAACTCACACACCTAATATAAAAACGAACTAGTCACACAGATGCAAATACGAACTGATATTCAGTTTGCTATTTCTCCAAGTTAGCTAGATATTTATTCAATATTTATGATCAATTTGAGACTTAAGGAATAGCAGGGATAACAATAAGAACGAACGAGATGCAAATTACAAGGGAGTTAAAGGAGGATATCACATTAGGTATTGCAATGCGAATGATTTAATTACAAAATATATTTCAGAGATAAAATCTAATCTTTATATATAAATCTTCATTGTTAATTATTCAGTATTGCCAAACTAAACTTTCTAAATGTTTTATATGTATAAAATTACACTAAAATCAGCATACTATTAAATATATAAAATGTGATGAAATATATGGAAAGACGTGACAAGACCCAAAACATCTCAGATTTAACTATGAATGCAAAATTTCAAATTTGGAAACCATCGAACAGCAGAAGGCTGTAAAGGAACCGTATTTAAATTCCATTAACTATTACCAGTGCTATAACACAGATACGTCATGTACTGTTCCGAGCAAATTAAAATAAGCACGCTTGAGAATAATTTTCAAAGTAGAATTTTTCAAGATAATTTTCAAGATGTTCAGTTACACGAATACCCCAAACTATGCATAGGAAAAGAATTATGATGTATCCAATCCTATGGTGCATCAGAAAAAAGAATTCACTAGCTCTAAACGGGCCACCAAACCAAACTATTAGCATAAAGGGACTACTCAGCAATCAAGGTGATGCCAGCATAAAGGGGCTACTCAGCAATCAAGGTGATCCCAGCATAAAAGGGCTACTCAGCAATCAAGGTGATCCCCGGTCAAAATCGACGAAAGATTATATGCAACGAACTAAAAATCATAGAGATAATCCTATTTCAAAGAACAGCTTTATTTACAGGCGTTTTATAAAATGAAGATCTACTAACATCAGGGCTAAAAACTGCATAAAATTGAACACTGATTCATTTGTTTCGCCTCTATTTAAACAACAGAGCGATGTTCATGCAAAGTATATTCCTCACTTGAACTGTAATGGAAAGGCTGTTAATGATACGCAAGCATGTTTCTAACCATGCTATACCTTTTCTTTCTAAAACTACACTTTTCCTCACTTAAAGTCCTTTCGCCCTAACATATGGTTTCTATTTCTAACATTTTCATTCGAATCACACCTTTACTTATTTTGGAGGGGCATTTGCAACTGAGACACATTCGAACATTTTTAGAACTATTTGCATTCAGTGACGCAGACGATATTCTTTATTCATCCTTCTAGTTGCAGGTCGATAATTCACCGACCCATATCGAATCTTTACGAAATATTCTTGAGGAAAATATGAGAGCACCACTTCCTTCCTCTCTAGCACGTAGGAAATTAAAAGACATATTACAAGAAGAATGGCACAAAATACGTTCATTTTAACCGCAAGATTTGTGCATTTCTAAACTGTAGACATTTTGCTCTCCAGAATACTCGTAGTGAATTAAATAGGTATCAATGGTTATAGTTCTGTAACCATAGAAAAGTTAAATAATTTCGCCTAAATATTGCATTCTGTTGATAAAACATGAAAACCACCTGCTTGGTAAACAGGAATTAGTTTAAACGTAGTAACTCGAACATTATTGTGATATACTTTGAAAACCAGAAAGATAATAACAACATGAAATCATTTGTTTCTGCGTGATTTGTTAGCAATAGAAAATGCATTATTAATAACACGACCTTACGGAACATAATAATGCAGATGAATTTTCATATATGAGTAAAATCTCAAATTCATTTACTATAAATGCACTTTACTTATCACTTTCAAATTAACATTCCATTAACTATATTTTAATTTTATCTTTGAAACAAGTGCCTTACGTTTGCGCAATTATATTATAGAGTATGTAAATTTGAAAAATCTATATTTCTTTGTTGAAAACATTCGGTTACAAATCATGTTTCACGAGTGAAATTTTCAATAATTGAATTTATATGTTACAGAGCGATAGCTTATTCTCTATATGCGACATGCGACGGTGGACGTGGGCACCACCCCTCTACCAATACGGTTAATCGGTATAGCGTCAAGTCCACCTTTATCTGTTGCCTAGATACATGATACATAAGAACATACGGTGGCTACAGATAGACTGTGCAGAAGATACATATACATTCAGATGCCTAAATACATAATAATACATAGGAACATAGGGTGCATGGGGTGATGTGCACATGAATATAGGATATATAGGTGCAGAATAAGTTACATGTTACAGGATGTGGAGAGATATATGAAACAAGATGCTGTGGATATAGGCATATGCAGATACAAATATCTGCAGAGTAATATAAGTTCCAGGATACATGGTAGAAGGTGCGAAATAAGATGCGTGATACAGGATTATGCGGAATATATGTTACAATGTTCAGAAGATACAACAATTGGCAGATGCCATGATGCATGATACGTAGAACATAAGGTGCAATAGATACGTAAGGCGACAAATATAAGGACATGCATAAGGTGACATACACATACTTAAAAACAAAAGGTTCATAATAGGTAGCATATTAAAGGATGATACAAAATATATGATACATATTACAGGATGATACGAGGAATATGACATATATTACAGGATGATACGAGATATTGTTTATAACATACGGGGTTACATTTTACAACATAGGGTACGTACTTAAGGATGTTGCACGATATATGACACAAGGTGCAGAAGATATCTTGAGAGATAGCGTAGTTTAGTTTGCAGCTCAAACAGAGCAAATGCATCTGTAGATCATTCGGCGCAATACCGAACTTAGAGCACAGAACGTTCGAGAAAAGAAGCTTGAACATTATTGTGAAAAGAAGCTTAGGTTTCATTAATTAAAAGCAAATCCCTTTATACTACAAGCCTCTTATTTGTCAGAGTCCTCTCTCTTTGACTTCAGTGACTTCTCTTTTCAAGATGGTTTTACAAAGTCATAGGTTTCATGCATTTCAAGCTATCCAAAACGACGTAACAGATTTTTTTTGCCAGATACTGAAATGTATCGAAATAATCATTTTGCGAAAGCTTCCAGAAATGTCCCGTGAGCTACTGAGCGTGTGCGTGTTCCTCTGAGTAGTACGTCGAAGTTGATAAAAAATAATTGTTTGCCTTTCAAAGAAAATTACCCTTCAAGCACTTCTGGTGAATGCTTTAACATTACTGCATACCTACGAACTAGCAGTCTGATGTTTGTTATCTACAAGATTTCAACTTACCAACAAAAGAGAATGTTTATCTAAAAAAAAGAATTTGAATTTATAATCCAAATATTATTGTTAATTGTCTATTTAAAAGCAACATTTTCAGAAAAATAATGCTGATGACAGTGAAAGAGCCGGCACCAAATCCAGTGCAACCGCTACGGCCGCATC
This sequence comes from Stegodyphus mimosarum, assembly GCA_000611955.2. Lineage (NCBI taxonomy): Eukaryota > Metazoa > Arthropoda > Arachnida > Araneae > Eresidae > Stegodyphus > Stegodyphus mimosarum. Next base: position 204,722 of record KK119352.1, on the reverse strand, counting down.
GGGCGACAGAATTTAGGGGCGGCAAAATTTTAGAATTTAGAGAAAAAAACGAGCAGCAAAATTTAGGGATGCCAAAACTTTTAGGAGAACCATTGGGCAGCAGAATTTAGGGGTGGCAAAAGTTTTAGAATTTAGGGAGGCACTGGACGATAGAATTTAGGGCCCCAGAGACTGCAACGGGCAGCAAAATGGCTAGCGCCGGCCCTGCTTTTGAATAAAATATTTATAAAAAGTTGCTATTCAGGAACAATGTGAAGTAAAAAAATGTTTTGATATCGAAATGAATCCGAATATTATCCAAAAGACGCATATTTTAATTTAGAGAAACAATACACAATTCAAGATTTGGATAATAAATTATATCCTTGCCTGCGATGCATATCCTGACAATCATGTGAAGTTTTTTTTTCCTTGATCGCCTGCATACGAAGCTAAAACATCTGTTTTCCAGATAGGGATCAGATGACAGATTCGACAATATTGTTTTAATTGTAGATATATGCCACATAAGCGTTCATCTCTTTCGTGTCGTCAAGATCGCGTCTCCAAATGATTGAGGCTGCGTTTTTAAAATTTAAAAATTTCAAATTCAAGGATTTTACTTTTGGAAGCCTATGTATTCAAAGAAAGTTTAAACAGGAAAGTCAATACAGCTGTATATTGCAAAACATAAATACACTAAGTAAGCATTTGAAAAAAGTACAAAAACCACAATTTAATGCAAAACCATCAAAAAATAAAGAAATACATTCTGGAAAGGTTATTAAACAAATTCCATTATATTACCTAATTAGCTATTTTGAATTTTAGAATGCCGCAGATCACATATAGTAGTTACCTTGTGATATTACATAAATTATTCTTATATTTGAAGAATGAGAAAGTGTCTGGTCATTTCAGAGCAAAGTAATTCTATAATAATGTAATACAAAAGAAAATATAGTTTAAGATGCAAACGTTTTGAACACACATAGCTAATGCTACTTAATCTACCATAAAAAACAATTCAAGAATTTCTCGTATTATGTTTTAATAATCATTGAATGGATTCGTATACCAAAGAAGTAAAAACCTTTATTAGTAAACTTTATATTCATCCTTTTTTACCTATCCATCATATGTATAATTGGACAAATATATTACGTAACCTGAGTTCAAAAATTTCTTTCCTTTTTACATGATACAACTTTTTACATGATTTCAACACATTCTGAGAATATGAAACCAATTTCGATGCGCCTACATCTCTGAGAGGCAACATAATAATTCTTTCAATGTCCATTTAGGCTTCACATTTAATTAAGTAATCTGCCTGTTTGATGAAGCAATTCTGATTAAACTCTACCGAACCAACTTATTCCGAATATATTTCTGATACCAAAATATTGAGTAGCAACGAATGAAGAGGTTTAATAAGGCTAAAACACTATTTTCAATATTTGTTTGAAACAAAAATTTACTAACGACTTAATGATTCTGAAAAGTCAATGGCCTCCAGTAAAGAGTCAGTAAGGCTCTGATTGTTACGAAACCCATCGAATAAATCTATTATCGAATTAGTACCGAGTAAATTTTCAACATTCTACCAATTATCCAAGACCGAATCGAGGCTTCAAACATTATAGAATATTTTCCAATATTTAGAAAAATCAGTGCAATATGCATTATTTGATATTCATTAAGTATTTAACTTTAAAACTTGGATACATATAGCTCATTGCAAATGGGATTAACAGATTACGTTTAAATTGGTTCGTTTTACGGAAGGGTAGTTTGTTTCAAAATCATTTTCGAAATTCACTTTCAGCGGTATTGTTTTGAATGGTGGTGGAAACATGCTGGCTTTCTTATTTCGCATTAAATTTTCTATGATAATGCAACAAAATTTAATAAACTGCTTAAAAATTATATCAGTCATTTCGTAACATAACTGCTATTAAAACATTAACTGTTTTATTAACACGATGTTATGTTTAATCCGAACTAAGCAAACCTTTTCCTTAAATCCTACTAATAGTATGGTTTGCTTAAAGTATGAGAACTCATAATGATCCGTTAATATTTACTCGGATTAAAATATTGGACAACGGTTAGCTGACTGAACATTTGCGTGGTTTCTCCCCATGTGCAACGTAAATGCAACTCAGTTTCCTTTTAAAACGTCCTCCATTATTTTCCATTTCTGCCATTAATGAGTGATACAAAGATTATACTAATCTTTGAATTTCACATATTTACAAGCAAGCGTAATTCGCCTTCAACTCCGATTATTCTAGAATTAATAGACCCAAACTACTACCTTTTATGTGTCTTCTTGATTTTTATTGCAACAGTTGCACTGCATGTCATCTTGAATAATGTTAAATGCATATTCTTGCAGCAATATCCACATTTTAATTGCTTTTTAATGAAATATCTTTTGTTAAATGTAAAACATAATTATCAGCTTATATGATAGTAAGCGCAGCGCCGAATTCTGCCAGTTGCCATACCACTGAATGAAGCCTAGAACTCAAGAAATTCTGTCAGTTTTTACATTAATACAGTCCTGATGTACTCTTGAATACTGTAATACGGAATAGCCAGTTACTAAAATACTCGCACCCCTTTCAGGGCACAGCTATTCTTCTCATTCAGATTGGCTTAAATTATCATAATTCTCCATTATTTACAAATATTTATCAGTTACTGGCAAAAGGATACACAGTTTGTATTAACCAAATATGAGTGCCATACAACGAACTCTTTGCACTTTAACAGTTCTAATACAGAGCTAACGCAGTATACACTACACACATTTTATAATCAGAACCTGATTTGAATAGCAGAGGAAACGCATGGAAAATATTTTTCACCTTAAACAACCGAAGAGATCTATTGTGCATTCTATGGTCTTTATTTTTAGATGTTGGCACATACAATTTTAAGTGTTTATTTGCAGATATATAATTTACATTTTGGTGTTTACAGATATTGTATAACATAGAAAACTTTTATTTATATTCTGACAGATGAATATTAAGGGGACGTAGAAAACATTTGGTTATACAGCATTTCGTTAACTAACACTTGGAGACCATTTACTTTTTAGACATATTTAAAAACATGACAATGCAATGCTTTTAATTTAGAGCCAATATTTTCACTAATAGTTACAATTTTAATGTTACATAATTTTTCATTGAATATTTTATAAGGTATTTCTCTCGCCTTCTTGCATACCTTCGTGGTGTAATAGTCAGCACACTCGACGCGTCCAAAGTTCGAGTCCCGGCGAGGGCATTGCTCATTTTTCATGTGTCCTGCTTCAAAATAACGTAATGTCGCTAAATTTTATTAAACTTTCCTTTTTACATAGTATGTATTTTTGTTTGATTTTATGAAATTCAAAATTTACTAGAATATTTACGTATGTATTTGACAAACGTACGTTATACGTATATATGTACATATATATTTACGTATATATGTACAAACTGATTACATCTGTTATATATTGATCTTATTCGACTGCGATACATATATAGCATAACATAGCAAATCCCACAGTAATTCATATACGACTTCGAAAATGGTTCACTTTTTACCTGTCAACCCCTGTCCAAACACAACAGAAAATTCCTAACCTTGATTAAGTTTATCAGAATAAACAGTTTGAAAGGAATAGTTTTTCAAGCAAATTATAAAAACTAAGCAGAAGCTATGGAGAACATTCAAGGCAGAAATGTATCAGGTTTCAAGAGGAAAGAATTGAATGTTAATATATATTCCTTAATTAAACTTTACCATAATAGCTGGAGTTATTTACTTATGAAATTAATTAAAATATATTTATTCTTTTTTGATATTCATTTAACAGTCTCGCTTACATGAAAACCCCGAAAACCTTTTCAGACTTGGTAAATCAAAAATTGAAAAATGGATGGCATCAACCATCGTGCAAAAGCTTAAAAAGCTTATATTTATATATTGAGTCCTTCTAGCGTGAAAACCTATGAGACAATTTATGGAAAAATTTAATACTCTCCTAATACACAGACAACTGGACTACACTTCCCATTTTTGAAATGAATGAGAATAAAGTTCGCTGGCTTATTTTGAGGAATTTTTGCTTTTGTAGAAGAAAAAAAATAATTATGTCTAACACACAAGAAAAAGACCGACTTTGGATAGCGAAAGATTTCACGGTATAGAAAGGCATTACGTTGAATGGCTAATATTCGATTTTTCGCAGAACAGCATTCATTCTCCTTTGGCTAGTGGAATGATGATGACATTCTTGAGCCTATGTGAGGAATTTTTAGAGTCTGTTTTCTTTTATAGCTGACATGTTTGCTTCTGTAATGTTCTACTCGTTATCGATTTCTCTGAGATTAACCTCGCTTGATAGTTGGTTATGATAGCTAAATCCTCATACTGGAAAACGTTAAAAGATCCTTACTATTGTAATAAAACGAGATTATCGTATTGTTCCTTCGATTTATTTCTAACGAATTCAAGTTATATTCGTCCGAAAACTTTAAAACGCATTTTACAACTTTCTGTTTAATTACAGAATCCTTGCAATGCAACATGCTTATAAAATATGATTATATTTGTCTGAATAAGGTAATTTTTGATACAAATGATATAAAATGATGCAGATTTCAGTCTACACTTCAGTAAAGCTTATTACGATAAATTTTCAATGCATGACGACATAAGTACCATAGACATATGAAATTGCGATAGCAGTTCTTTACTTCCTTGTGCAAAGAAAAGGAAGTATTGTAATCATGAAAAATTCCAGGTACCATATTTCAACAAAAATATCCATTTTGACCATTATCGAATGAAATTTAACGATGCTTTATCTGTAAGTAAGAACAAAATAAAGGACTTTCTCCCCCAAACGAGTTATAAAACTGATTTAAAATGTATTCAGAAGAGATTTTTTTTCGTGGCGTCTGTTCGCATATACGTATGAATGTAGCTTGCATAACTCATGAAAAGCCTCAGACCGTTGAAATTTTGTATATAGAACTGCTATAACATGTAATTGTGCACGTTCCCTTTTGGCTGCAATCGGCCGCCCAAAAGTATATAAATATATATACCCACTCTGTTACTGGGCTCAGTCAGCTCAGTTTTTTTATTCTTATACATTGGTAAATTGCGCATTTTTTACTTCAAAAATGATTGAATTAAGTTGTTTTTTCTTCCGGTTAAGGTTTTTATGCATTTAGTTAAACTGCATGCAATAGTTGTAGAATTATCAACAACTTAAAATTTGTTTAGTGAGGTTAAGCCTAGTTTTTTACCATAGCAGTCATATTTGCTTACATTTGAAACTTAGCAGAATAGGGAATTAAGTTTTTCTGAACCTTCATTGTTTTTTTACTGAGTAGGACGAAAATGAAACTTTCCGTTTTGTGCACCGAAAAATCTGCCTTCGGCCAAATTTTTGCGTAGAAACTGTAATTTCAATTGTAAAAACTGTTTTTTAATTGTTTTAACTCTATTTGGTGTTTTATGTTTCTCTATATCTTTCAATTTTTTATGAAAATATTTTGAGTTTTTATGTATTTTTGCCGTGTTGCGAAATGAGAACTGAATTAGTTAATTGAGAAATATATCTCTAATAAAATTCCAGGAAATAAGTTTAAATGAAATGCAGAAAAAAATGCGTATAATTTAAAATTCTATACATATATATTCTGCATAAAATATTCTATACAAGGAAGTCATGTTGTGTACTCATCAGCTTTTTTTAATTACAGTTCTTTCAGTCGCAAATGTAAATATGCTAAGTAAATTGTGTTGCATGGGTTAGTAGCTCATGCAATATTTTGCATGAATTAGTAGGTCATACATGTATTAGGTGTAGCGACAGAAAATAAAGTAAAACAGATCCTCACTTTTAGAATAAAGATATCCGCATTATTCTGGGAACAGCCGGAATTTCATACTTGCGAATTTATAGTCTCCCTATACATTTATAGTTTACAATAATTTCGTAAAAAGTGCTTCACAGATGCAATTTGTTTTCTTTTTTTCAAATTACATGAGTATCGAATCGAATACAATCTTTTATTGGTAAATAGAGCGTGTAGCAGAAAGCTGCTTTTACTGTAAGTCGTGGATGTTCTGCTCTTAGGCGTTGGTACTATTTTAATTAATTAGGTGATACCGCCGCGCCGCGCCGCACACGGCGATGCTGGCACATCTACTCAAAATACGTAATTTAGAACATCAGTAAACATTCACTTGCTTTATATAGGATACTGTAATGTATTCGCATTGCTACTCTACCAAGATAATACCAATAAGAAATGTAAAGAAACCTCGCGCAATAGTGCATCTAACAACAGAGAGAACCATACTGCGGTAATCCTTCTCTAAAAACGACGCAAAAAATGCGATTCATAGTTATACATTTTTTCAGTCTGATGCGATATGGAACCCACATAAAATATTTCGATAGCAAAATAAACTAATACTCTCTCATTACATCAGTAACAATGGCACGCAGTTTTTAATGATTTTCGTCTTTTTAGTCAAAAGGTCGTAAAAGCTCAAGTTCCACCCAATATTTCACCTATATTCAATTTTAGTCGATTAAATGTGGCAAAAAAATTGATCATACTTGATCACGAATCAATAACGCGAACAAACACACACACAACAAACAGACATTCTTCTTTATATGTACAGATTTTGTAAAACTTACAAATTTTTCATTAACAAACTGTACGATTTGAAAGCGAGCATCAGCAACACTTTTCGAAATGAAGTATTAAAAATGAGTGCAAAAACTAGAGCTTTCAGAAAGGTTTAATTAATACTTCGGCTGATTAAAGTCGTACGAAGATGGGAGTAATCAAAGTGGCTTCCCATGAACTTTTGGAATCGGGAATAATGTATTTATTGTGTGGCAATGTTATTTTTATTTCATCGTAAAACTTAGAAATATTTTACAAACGAACTCTAGGATTTGAAAGAGAGCAGCGGCAAAAGCTTTCGAAATAAAGCAGATTTTCATCTCCAGCTCACGAGACTGTGGCCACTCGGAAAAATAAGGACGAAAATTGTCGTTTTTCAGAGCTTTTAATTAATATCTCTGATTTTAGCTAGGATTTTGTTAGGAACAATGCGGACGTTGACCTTCTCCAGGACCCAGAAAAGAATTGTAGAAAGTTTGGTAACGATAGCTATAGTAATGACTGTGTTATTAGAGGACAAACAAACAGACTTTCTTCTTTATATATATAGATTGAAAAGTTTATTTTGAATCCATTTTTGTTTATTCAATAAACTCTATTTTAATAAATATGCAAAAAGGTAAACATTCATATTTTCCATTTTTAGTCTTAATTTATTCATCAGTCTTAATTTATACATCTAACGTAGTTTTATTTTCGATGCTCGCAAAATCGATTCCGCCGAAAACAATAAGCAAAATAATAAAACTTCTTGAAAATTAAAGCAACAGCTTTCTCGATGGAAAAGATTTATTTACATTTGAGCAAAGCATTGCATAATAAAATTTTGGAAACAAAAAAGAAAAATATTTCAAAGCGAATCCCTAAACAAGTGGCATAAACTTAAGCGTTAGTGGTGCCAAACACGCAATCGATGGAGACACCATTTGCATATAAGGCGATTATACACAGTCAGAATCGCTAATAACGAAATATCAATATTCCAATCACAAGGCTGGAAATGCTTTGATGTGCAATATCTCCATCTCACTCTTCCAAACACAGAATGCAAATAGGCGCCTTGAAACAATTCACGTACACTTTGGAGCGAAAACTCAGCCTTCGAGGAGGAGAAACTCCGTTTCCGCAAATAGAACTTACATTAATTATTCCGTTCTAGAAGTTTCATCTTCTCTGAAATCTGGTTAATAGCCATTTGCCTGCTAAATATCGGTGCATACCATAACGACGAAATTAGAAGGGTAACGTGTTCGATTGCGAATCTTTAACGAAAACTAGGAAAGCTCTGAAGCACCTGTGATGCATGGCTTTCACAGTTAGTCATAAGTAACTGCATAACTCTGTTATGCAGTGAAATGCAGTAATAAGTTGTTAAAAGGCATTACATTAAAAATATTGCTCTGAATGTAGAGTTACATTATAATATATATGAGAATATGAGAAGTGGATATAAATTTTTGAAGAAAGGAGTTTAAGAATGCAAAATATTGTTTATAAAATAAGCTTTTATTTTAAACTCATAAAATAGTTGATCAGCATTCATCGAATTGATCATACTTGGTAATAATAAATAAACCCTCGAATAATAAAAATTTGGGGCATTTTTGATGAATTTATAAAGATTATATTAGTAGGATTTTAAAAATTATTATTATTATCGATTATTAAATTTATTCTTTAAGCGGCGATTCTTTTATTATTAGCCCAAAGGGGCAATTTGCCCAAAAAGGCTGTTAATTTCGTTTAGGCATTTTGCGCTGATTCACTACAACGGCGAATCACTTTTTAAATTGTTGCCATCAAATTTTAGAGACCTGTATTATATTTAAAGAAATTAGAATCTGCATAAATGTATCTATGTTTCTCTCCTTATGATAAAACAACGGTACCTACAGCCATCAAATTTTGAATAATATACGTCTCCACCCAAATATGGGCATCTGGAAGCCCAAATTTCGAATTTCGAATTTGTTTTATTATCTATTTAATACTTTGTAAAGCATTTATAAGTTTTTGATTAAGAAACAACGATTTCAGTGCGAGCAATGGCAACACCGTACGGAAAATAAAGACATTTTTATCTCCAGCGCGCAAGACGGTGTATCGGAAATTCTAAAGATATGCTCTTTTAAATATCCTGTGATATCGCTGTTGAATTAAATTTTATGGTCTAGTGCGAAATTTGAATGACGTAATCCTACTGTGAATATGGGAATCTGGAAGCCCAAATTTGAAATTCGGAATTTGTTTTATTTCATATTTTGTAAAACTTTAACGAATTTTTGATTAACAAACTCAAGGACTTCAAAGCCAGAAATGGCAACGTTGTACAGAAAAAACATTTTTATCTCCAGTGCGTGACAGTGTGTATCAGAAATTCCAAAGATATGCTCAATTTAAAATTATTTTGTGCTGTTCATTAATTATTTTATCAGGTTTAGAAACTTAGCTTATAAAAATATTTTTACTTTTTTTTATTTTCTTCTTTTGAATCTAAAATACATATTAGCGATCAAATTATTCAACTGGAAAATCATTTTGCAGAAATGAATAATCGCTCTTTTATTTCCTGCAATTCTTTCATAATTTATCACTTAACGACAAAAGAAAGTATTTCTAACTGCTTTAATGCGAATGGAGTTAAAATAAATAATATACAAAATATAATATTTTTTCTAACTCTTTTGACATTAAAATAGAGGAAAATTGTATACAACTAATTGTTTCAAAACTAATAAAAGGAATGAACAGCAAATATATGCAACAGCAGTCGAGAAGAAATGTCGTTTACAAAATGACAGACTTTCATTGTAAGCTTACCTTCTTAGCAAGTATTTTCGTCTAGCAAGAGAAGGAGAAAATACAGTATGATGCGATGACCTCTACCTTCAACGACCGTGAAACTATTTTTCGAAGTGATGGGCTAGTGAAGAACCGAACGTCTTCTAAAGAAATTTAATAACTACAGTCAGAAGATGTAGATAATGGAAAATTAGTTGATTTCAGTTTAGTCATATTTTTAATAGTAAACCGATATATCAGAAATTAAAATCACCAGACAGTGCAGCTTTGACCAGACTTTGTTAGGCTTGAATAGAGAAAAGAGCTGGCTGCATGAGTATTTTCATAGATTTCTACATAGGGAACGTAAATGGTCCATTCTCTCAGATACCACACCACAAAGATAGCGCAGGATTAACGTTAAGATTTCTCATGAATCCGCCCATTGCATTACGCTTAATGTGGAGCCAAATGTATTCGAAGTTAATTTAAGTGTAAGCTACTTATTTTATACTATATTAAAGGTCACAACAAAGGGTGCCAGCACAAGGCGCGAAAATATCATGACATCTAGACATTAATTACCTACCCATTGTCCTGCATAATAAGATTCTAATAGCGCTAATCACTTGGTATTCTGTTAGATTGATATATTCACTGAGTAATTAAGGAACAGTGAAAGACATTTTTATTACCTTGCAGCCCAGAAAGCTCTACGTTTTGGTCCCTATCTGAAGAAAATATGCAAAAATTTACCCAGATACATTGCTGAGTCAGAATTTCATTAGCATTAATATTTATTACGAAGGCAATCCGTATAATTACACAACATTATTTGATAATTAATGAAGTGTACGAGATCTGTCTTCTTAAAAGGAGGGAAACTTTCGTAGATAATTTTCCGAGGGAAAAAGGTCTATATTTCTATTGCTCGTTGGGAAAATCACGAAAGCCTAAAAAAATTAGCGCATTTCATCTCCAGGGCTACCACGTGGTGCTAATTATCAGTATTTTGCAGCTTTACCCACTCAGTCACTGTTTTTTAGTAATAGTAAGCGAAGTTTAAACTGCGCTTTTTATTAATGCATATGCATTGGGGTTACAGTAAGTATTGTGTCGACATAATTAGTTCCTACTCATTTTAAATACTAGCGCGACCACCTAGAGCAGTTATAAAAAAGAAAAATGTATATAATAATTTTAATGCGTCCACCTAGTGTAATTTCATGAGTCCAGTTATTAACTAATTATAACTGAAATGGAAATCTGAGCTTATTGTTTTTCAATCAGAAACAGATTAAGTTTCACAAAATAAAGTTAAATGTCTAACGTTTTGCCAATATTCGCGCGTGGAAGTTATAAATATTTCATCTCGACAGTAGCAACATATTTCTTTTAAATCGCCGATTTGGTTGATTAAATTTGAAAGAACTACCATACGCTTTACCAAGTAGCAACACATCCTTTTAAAATCTCAGAGTTTTCTGATTAAATGTGAAGCATAAATATCTTGCCCTATGCCGAGTGTCAATATATTGCTTTTTAAATTGCTGAGTCATTTAATAAAATTTTATTTATTTCGCACAAAAATACATAAAATAAACATAGAAATTCAAAATCCGGACTTCGAGGTGAACATTTTCTTCTGGAGAATTACACGCACTCAAAATCTGGGGACTCTAGGTACCGCCATTTTTCCTCAATGTAAGAAGCATGCATATATACATACATGCATTAAGATTCTTCGTTATTTAATAATAGAGGGTATCGCATGTATTGTAACATAAAATACAACGTTTATAATTTTTGTTTTCTTTGAAGAAAGTTTCCAAGCCTTGAAAAATATATTTAATACACTGAAATTTTGTAATCTAAAAAATAGGGATTTCCCAATATATATAAATTTTTGAAATTGCCTCTCAAAAGTGTGCAGATAATAATTATTAAATCTCCTATAAATTTAAATTAAACAAAAGAGAACATTGCATTTCCTACTGCTTTCAAATGGCTATCAAACAAATAGCGCTATAGCTTTTGTACATTAATTGGACATAAATAGTTAAGTAAAGTATTTTAAAAGTACAATCAAACACAAACATTGCAATAAAAATCGCAGACATCTATACATAAGGGCATCTGACACAAAAGTGCAATAAAATTCTATAACAGAAATTATTGGGTGACATTTAACACATGGAGACATTGTTGTTTTATCGCTAACAAAAAACACGTGATTGCTTGATACCGCAAACCTTCATGGACAATAATCTAAAGAAAAATGGTTCACATCCGTGTTAGATATGTATAGGAAAAACCCCGTAAATGCTCAAGCAGCTCATATAACTCAAGAATTTCAGAATATCAAACTACCCTTGGAAACACATGCAAAAATTTGGTTTTAGTACATTGCTACATTTGAAACACCATTATTTTTTTACCTATGGACTTTGGAAACGAAACAAAAAAAAACATAATTAAATTATTTGACTAAGATTAAAATGCAAAATAGATGTTTTTGTGCCCTGAAGAGTTGTTTAAAATTCAGCTTTCTTAAAATAACAACTAAATTGCTTCTTTTTAAAAGTCTTATATGATCTGTCTTGACTTATGCATCAGAGACTTGGGCATTGACTTTACGTGGTGAGGAAGCTCTGGGAATTTTCGAGTGAAACATTTTACGTTGCATTCTTCATGGGGTCCAAGTGAATGGATCATGGAGAAGAAGATCCAGTTTAGAACTCTATAAAATTTACAAACAACCTTATATTATAAAATTCGTCAAATTACAGAGATGTAAATGGGCTGGCCATCAGACTAGAATGAATGAAGATCGTTGCTGCAAAAAAATCTTTCTGGTAAAGCCCACGAAAGATAGACCTCGCGGCAAATCCCCGCTAAGATGGATTGATTGTGCTCAAAATTATCTTAATATTTTAAATGTTAAAAACTGGAAAATAGTTGCCAAAGTAGAGATGCATGGAGAAGGCCAGGGCCCACCCAGGGCTGTCGAGCCATAGAAGAAGAAGAGGAAAGTTAAAACGCAGAAGGGCATCTGGTTTTGTCCTTACAAATTTGTAATATTTTGTTAAGGAATGCAGATGCATTTGATTATTAATCTGAAAAGAATGGTGAAAAAATCTGTTTAAATATACTTTCAGAAAAGTAAATATTTAAAACAGATATTTTAAATGAATAACTAATAAACTTAAAAGTTGCAAATAAGGAGAGAAAACAGATTTTTAACGAATCGAATATCAATAAATTAAATACGTCATTACATCAGAATCATAAACATATGAACAAAACGATAACTTACCGAATAATCTACTGGAGATTGATAAATCTGAAGACTTTCAACAGACCTGATATTTATTCTTTTCCAGTTTTTAAACTGTTTCACATAATCTTGAAAACTTTTTTTATTTTTATCACTTTTTTCAGTAATCTTGAGATATTTTCACCTTCCAGTAAAGTTGCAGGTATACAACTATCCAATCATTATCATCACACATTTGCAAATCTTTCCATTTTGTAGAATTTCAAAATAACATCACATTTTTTACTTTTTACTAGTTTTCCCTTCACCAATAGGCTGTTCCAAATTGCACTTCAGAGACTGTAAAACATTGAAAGACATTTCCTAAATGACACCATTTCCAGCTTCCGCTCTATTACAATAATGTTTCAACATGAACATTTTAAAGCACGACATCTTTTTTCTCTGTAACGTCCCAATGATTCAAAACTTTACGAAGCTGTCTACTCTGATAGTATCTTGAAGACCACATTTCTCTTCTTATGGATGAAAAAATACAGATAACATATCAATTTGAGAGAAATTTATACTGATGTAGAAAAGCGGAATTCAGAACTCGAGCCGGAATTGAAAGAATCTCGAGTATAGTCTGCCTTGGTTTAGATATTAAAATATAGATCTGTTTAAATTATACAATTAAATCGTCTTTAAACTTATTAATTGAAGCAAAAAGTCATCTAATGGTTTAAAGTAGATGTAAAAGTTTCGTAATTTCTTGTACATTTATCCCAAGTAAATATTTTAGTGAAGAAAATCATATTTCTTTTGAGGAATCTAATGAGTCAATTTAACTGATGTTGTCACGTTTGCCTTAAACTTTATCCCCTATTTCAAAAATATATGCTCAAAATGTAAACAGAGAGACTAGAAAGAAATCCAATACAGAAATTTCATTCTCTCTCCCTTACACAAGGACACACATATGTGCACATTCACACTACGTAATAATTTTTTATGTAAGATCAGTGAGTGTCTTAGAAAATCTACCAGAGGCAGATCTACTGCTAACGTTGTGTTCTTCTTCAACTCTAGACGCTGACTAAGAGTTAGGAAATCTAATAGAAGAAAATATTCTGCTAATTTTCTTCAATATTGCCCAATATCCTTTCATATACTAGAAATCTACCAGAAGTTGATCTTTTGTTAATGAGGCGTTTTCTTTCAGTATTTAGTCTGCTCTAATGTTTTAAAATGTACATTGGTTTTAGCTATTTAGCAACGAGTTTTAGGAAATATGTAGTCGCGAAATATTTCGGACACCATATTTCAACGGAAATATCAATTGTAACTGTACCCGAATCCATTTGAACGATTTGTTTTGCACTACGTCTGTACATACGCACAGAACAAAGGATTTTGTTTTCCAAAAAGGATTCTAAAATGTATTTAAAATGAATTCAAGAGGTATTTATTCATGACGTCTGTAGGTAGGCTCTTATGCATGCATGTATGTATATCTCATAACTCAAAAACGATTAGCCGTAAAACGTTTAAATTTTGTATATAAGAGTCCTAAAACTTCTCATTGCGCATCGCCCTTTTCTACTGCAATCGGTAGTTTCAAATATATATAGACACACCATCTTACTCGGCTTAAAAGTTCTTAGCAAGCCTTTATTTTCTCAATCGGTGGTTGCATTCATATACAGTGACAAACCAAAGCACCAAGACCATTGACACAGTTTCTTCAATGAACTCGCCTGGATAACGTGGAGGGCATGTGATTAAGTGGGAATAGTATTGAACTGCTGCTGGAGAAAGTAAGAAACCATTCTGGCGCTTATTTTTGCGAGTGATGGGAAAGGCTGTTGATCTAAGTGAATTTGATACAGTGCAGTTTGTAATGGCCCAAAGACTCGGAATGAGTATCTCCGAAGATGCACGACTGGTAGGTTGTTCACGATTTGCCGTTGTTCGTATTTATGGAGAGTGAATAAATGACGGTGAAACCAGCAGTAGATGCTAAGGTGTTGGACGTCAACACGTCATCAAAGAGGGAGGACGTCGGAGACTGTTGCACGTGGTACAGAAAAATCGGCGCCACAGCCACAAGTGCCACAAGTATTTGGAAACACTTGCACTTGTTCAGCGGACAGTGTTGGATATGGGACTACGCAGCAGATGTCCCCACTGGTTTGCCTCTATTGACCAAGCCTCATTGTCAACTAGGGCTACAGTGGGCCCGGGAACATCGAGATGGAACCACGGATGAATCACGATTCCACGGAAGCGGAAGACAACTGCCTGATCGGATGAATCACGATTTATCATTCATCATGTTGATGGTCATGTCAGGATACCCCATCTTCTAATCCGAACAGTTGTTCCCTCCCGTTTAGCAGATAATACATAGGCTAGTGGTGGCGGTATTATGCTTTGGGAGACATTCTCATGGGTGATTCTGGAACCTTTCGTTGAGGTAGAGCAGACCATGAAAGCTGAGGACTATCTGAGCATAATTGCGGATCAGTGGCACCCTTACATGGCTCCCGTTTTCCTAACTGAAAATGGAATCTTACAAGGACATTGCCCCACGTCACAAGGCTCGAATTGTGTTGGAGAGGTTGGAGGAACATAAGAATAAATTCCAATTAATATCCTGGCCATTTAATTCTCCATATATTAATCCGATAGCTCACATTTGGGTTCTCACGGAGTGACAGCTTAGAGCTCAAACATCACCATGTCAAAATATCTCTACTTTGCGAGATAGCTGCTTAAACGTTTGGAACAACAATCTCCAGTCACCTACCAAGAACTTGCAGCATCTAAGCCAAGGTGAGTTGCAGCTGTTTTGTAAAGGTCGTGCAAAGCATTATTGAGTAGGTGGTCATAATGTTTTGGCTCTACCGTGTACTTGCGGTTACAGAAGTGTTTTAAATGACGAAACTATTCATAATTTGACAACGGCAAATTTTAAAAATATTAATTTTCGACAAATAATGAAATCTATCTACATATATAATAGCAGTTTATATTTATGTACTTGGTCTAACATTATCTAATATCAGTTTATTGTTGTTCTAAAATGTATATTTAATAGGCCATACAAGGAAGTCATGCGGTGTTCACATAAATTTTTTTATTAAATAAACAAGTTTTTATTACGCTTTTTATTCTGAGAAGCATCAAAAGGTGGTACTGAACAAAAAGAACATTTTATGAGTAGCTTGAGACAGAAGCATTTTGTTGTCTTTCATGAACTGGCAGATGGACAGAGTTCCTCTAGAAATCTGTTGAAAAGAGTTTCGACAATCTTCATTAGTACCTAAAACACATTTTCAATTTTTTCGTTTTTCAGTGTTTCGCTTGTCAACGAACGTCCAAGTCGTAAAAGTCTCGTTTAACATTCGCTATTTTGGAATCTACGAAACACTTTACATGCAATTTACTCAAAGCATCATCTTGAAAGGATTGTCAAAACATAACTGAGGTCTCAGCCACAGTTGCCTTTAAGAAATGATTCCCGCTCTCCTTTCTCTTCATTGTAGTATACTGTAAAAATGACAAAAAACCTACTAAATTGCTTTCTTTCAGTATTGTCATTCCAGTTATTTTTCGATATTCCTACATAGTTTGGTTATTTCAGTGGAAATGCACTATCACACAAAACTTTCTGATTTGTGACTGTTCTTGAATTTAATAATTAGAATAAACACTTTATTATTGTTAATTACTTTAAAAATATGCTTAAATTTTAATACTTAATAACCATTTTTATATTTGAAACAGAATATCATTTTAATATTTGAAAAAAGTATATATAATATTTTCATCTTTAAATTGGGGAAATAGGCTGAATAAATTTGAATAAATTTGTTCCTGATTATGAAGGCAAATTCAAGGTTGCATCCATAAACCTCATTACCATATCAGTCAACGGACAAAAGTTTATAACGCATCTTTAGTAACCATAGGGGCCCCATATTCTGGTCGGAAGTCTTGATAGCCTCACCCTCTGCCTAGTGATGCAGTTTTTCTCGCTTCATTTAGGACGAAAAAAAGAAAAGATAAATTAACCGAACTCCGCTGATTTAGCCGCCTTGCGTGATAGCTAACGTTATTTGAATACGGCCAAGCTTACGAGAACTATCTTCCTAAGGAAAGAGAAGCCTTCGTTGAGGTCTTTTAACGAAAACTGGCTCGCATTGTAGTTTCACATCCAGAAAAATCATGAAAAAAGCGAAGCATTCAGCTGCTTTCCTTTCGTTCGAATCCCAGTTGAACAACCAACAGTCAGCGGTCTTAGTCGCTTGACCACTCGTGGGAATCTTACTGAGAAAAGATTTCTCTCGTGTGCTTTTCTCTCAGAGTCGAGGTGCCCGGAATACAGTTCTCAAAAGAGAACAATAGCAGTCAATCTAATAAATACCTTATCTATGCCAGGAGTTTCCCGAGAACCATTGAGCTCTCCAATGGTTTTACGTGCGCTTGCAGTTGTCTGTCTACAATAGAAAATTACTTAAGTTTTCAATAAATGTTAGGTAACATTTTCTTATAGTTAGCAGTTAATTAGAAATAAATATAAATGTATTTTTTGAAATAAACTATTTGTTTAGAATTATTATTTAACACATTGTAGAGACATTAGTTTTTTTTTTTTTTTCAAGCAAGAGAGATGAAAAATGAGCAATGCTCTCGCCGGGACTTGAACCACAGATCTCTCGAATACGCGCCGAGCGTGCTGACAACTACACCACGAAGGCATGCTAAGAAATGGGGGCAGAAATACCTTATCATATCAGCAGGTGAAGTCGCTTCTGCGTTTTTTAAATATGAGAACAATGATAGACGAAGCTGAAATTAAGCTTATTTGTTATGAACTTTAATTACTTTAGGACCAGCTGAAATTTCATCAATTTATTATTATCACGCCAATGGTCACATTTTTTCTTTTATTTGTCAAGTAAATGTAACCGAAGTAGCTGCACACTCTATAGAGTTTATTTAAGCAAGAACGGAAAAACTAGAGTTAGAAATTTGGGATCTTCAAAATGATATTGTTCAAATGACGGCACTGTCCCAATATACCAGATGACAACTTCTAGAATACAGTTGAGAAAAGTAAATTACCTCTCTTGAAAAGATAATCATAAAAAAATTTTTTTTTTTTGATTTCACATACTTGCGTGAGGTTGAACACTGAATACGATCAAGTTAATGTACAGATTTCGACTTACAAATGGATATTCTGATCGTTCCTTGCGAGCAAGAATATTATTATAATGTCTTAATTATGAAGCAATTTCTAATGAAATGCAATGCGAAATATCACACTGACTTTATGAATTACAATTTTTACAAAGAATTTTACTACCAACAAATTGTAAACCAATGAATTTATAAAACTGCCCCTGTATTATTTAGCAATTATGTATTTTACATAAAAAGTCCCTAATTGGTATATCTTAAAATTGTATTTTTGTAATAGTTTTTTTTGTATATTATGTGTATTTAAGCCAACTTATAATTTAGCTAGAAAATATGAGTGTGCTCGCTGTCTTCACCGCTATTCTAGAACGTGTTTTAAGGTACAACAATCTGATCTTGAAGGTACAACAATCTGATGATTGGGGATCTCTGTCCGATTAGTCCTGAGGAAAAAATAAAATAATATTACAGAGCAATTATAAATTCATTGCTTTATATGGATAATCGAATTTTTAGTTATTCACAAATCCTTGAATAAATTTCTGGTTTTATTGCTTTTTTAGATGTATGTATTTAATATCTCTCTATTTTGAATGTTTTCTGTGGTTTAAATTGTGAAAATACTATTAAAGAAGTAAATGCGTCAAATTGGACTATTCAAATGTAGTACTTTAGACTCGTATATGCTTAAAATATGCATTTTTCTTATGAGTTCTCTTTATTGTTTTACATACATCGAAACAGACATTTGAAAAATATACTTACGATTTACGAGTTGAATACCTTTGAATACTTAGTTGTTTACCAGCGGAATTTACATCAAAATTTCAATGCATGAAATTACAGAAATACCGAATGCATTTCCATATTTTCTTACAATTCTGCTTCAAAGAAGAACTTCAGTTTCAAAATTGCAGGGAGATGAAAAAATAATGGAAACTCAGTTAAATACAATGGAAAATGTTGAATAAATTCAGCGCCTTTTCAAACACATATCTATCGATTTCTCTCCCATAAAAGCCTTTTTTAAGGATATCCTTTTTCGTCGTGATTTATGACTCAGGTATTCTTCAGCTCATAGATTTGAAGCAGCTGAATGTATTGATATGAATGACACCTCTACCTACCCTCTCGGTCATAAAAATCGAGCAAACACGGAACGCATCTTTCAGCGCAGATGGGGCTTCACTCAAACGTTGTCGCAAACTTGAAGCCCTTTTTCCCCGCTGCAAAGCCATCAATTTAAAGTTTGCTTTAGCGTTGACATTTAAGTATGAGCACTGCATTAAAAGCAGATGTTTTACTGCCATCGGACGAAAAATATACAATATTGTTTTGATATCTATATATAATGCTTCTTTTTTGGGGGGGAGGTACCTGGGTTTTGCATCCTAATATAAATTACGGTAGCGCATATAATAACAGATTTTGTTCACATGCATTTTCATCGCTCACATTTTTTACTCCGTGACGAAGAGAAAATTTTAAATGCCTTGACACAAGTTTATAATGAAAAAGTTTCAAATATATGGTTACTATTTTTGTACATAGATCGATAATTTTAGTGAAATTATACGGGATTTTTTTTCCCAATTTTTCTTCTGTATAATGCAACATCAAAATCTAAAGAGACGGTGCTGTGCCGGAAAAGCAAGAATAGAGGGGCAAGTGTTTGGCTTTCTCGCTAAATTGGCGAGGTGTCGTCAAGCTGCCGATGGTTTTGGAAACTAATTGTTGTTTCCAAACTTAGCAAGAAATCGCCAAAAGTAGCCAACTTGGCTATCATTTGGCATTTTTGTTCGCTCCCTGTATCACCTTAACAGGTATTGTAATTGATTTCATATGCAACTGTAACCGTATCCGGCATTCATATGCCTTCCAGGAATTTCAAAAAGTACTAGACATTTCTAGGCGGCCGGGTGAAAACTATAAGACGGAGAGAGCATCCTTTCTAACGATGACTAAGCCAACATTTTCGCTACACACCTCGAAAATCAATTCCAGCCCAACGATTGACCTGTTGATCCAGTTTTGAAATGTTTACCCTCCTTAACGTTAACGACTGGCTGAACGCCCCGTCAGCCAGAAGCTCATCACTCTAACCACGCCCTCTGAAGTGAAAAACATAACCAGTAAACTCAAAAAGAAAAAAGCGTCTAGAAATGGCGAAATTTCTAATCGTGTCATCAGATCTCTCCCCATGAATGTAATCTGCAAAATTACTAGCCTTATAAATTCCTTATTTATGCCAACACTTACTTCCCAGAACTTTGGAAAAAGGCTAAAATGATCATGCTACCCAAGCCGGGCAAGAAGCATGTGCAACTAGATGGTTTTCGTCTTATCAGTCTACTTCCGGGACTTCGAAAACTTTACGAGAAAATTATTATGAACCGAATGAAACCCTATTCAAATCTACTTTCACCGGAGCAGTTTAGATTTCGACAAAAGATGTCCACGACGAAACAACTGCTACGCATCACTAAATTCACAGGTGCTGCCCTGCACTTAAAATTAAATGTTCCTCTCCTCATGCTAGGCATGACGAATACCTTCGACGCGTCTGGCATGATGGAATTATTGCTAGACTGATTGACCTCAGTCTTCCTGGAAAACTGACTCTTCTGATTAATTCATTTCTCACCAATCGCAATTTCTGTGTTTCCTTCGGTAATTATATCTCTGATACTAAGACTATCTCGGCTGGCATCCCACAGGGCTTCTGTGTAGGTCCTTTCCTAAAGTTGAAGATCTTAATAGTTCCATGCTGGCCTGCTATGCAGACGACACTGCCATGGCAGCGAAGTCTGCAAATTTAAATCATGCTTTAAAGAAACTTCAAGACATCAAGACTTCAAGACAATGGTGCAAACATTGGAAAGTTAGTATAAATACTCAAAAATCACAGCTATTAATTATTAGGAGAAGAAAAAGAAACTCTCCGATCCAGAAGCAATTAATTCTCTT
Source organism: Stegodyphus mimosarum (assembly GCA_000611955.2). Taxonomy (NCBI): domain Eukaryota; kingdom Metazoa; phylum Arthropoda; class Arachnida; order Araneae; family Eresidae; genus Stegodyphus; species Stegodyphus mimosarum. The sequence continues at coordinate 183,806 of KK119352.1, read as the reverse complement.
TAATTAACTTGTGTCAATTGTGAGTGAGGCCAAATACTTAGGAATAATTCTAAATAACAACACACATGGCCATCTCCCATCACGTTCTTTCGAAATAAAGCCTTAAGCATTATGAAATGTCTGTTTCCACTCATTGAAAAATTCTCGAAACTAGATCCGGTAAAAAATGAAACTAATTTGTCTGACCACGATTCGTCCTTATTATCAGATATTAACTGAAGACAAACACTTCAGGCACTTTTCTGCTCACTATGTACAAGTAAACAGAAATCAAAATTTCCCCACCTAGCGTGCTACTCTTATAATATCTACGATGTTGTTACTACATCATATTACGTTTACTATAAACTCAAGCAGCATTCAATTGTTCAGAACTTTAGTGGGTGACCACCATTTGCAAAGAAGTTGCTAACAGTTTGGAGTGGCTTTTTTCCTTGGACACCGTGCCGTCAGCAGCCCACTCTGTGCATCTATTAATTTACTTTTCCTTTTTGTTGTTTTGTTTTTATTAATGTTTAATATTATGATTAATCCAGAACTCATTTAATGTATTTCACAATTTGTAATGTCTTTGCTCATCATTACATCTGTACCAGAATCTTTACTATTTCCTTAATATATTTGTATGCCTAATATGTACCATAACAGTGAAATGTGTTCCTCGTTTAGCGTGGTCAGTTTTCGGAGGACACAGCACTTAGCTCTAAATGTAAACAAGTACTAAGGACGCAGTACTAATCTCTTTATTTATATTTATTTATTTTTAAGTCCATCGACGGGACCAGGCTGAAAAGCACCCAACCCAGTGGGCCAGCTGTTCCGTCGATGGCGGAATGAAAGAAAGTGGATGACCACCCCACGTGACCCAGGTCTTATTCGCAATTCTCAAATATGCTGCTTCAACTGACATTGTACGTATATATATAGTTTACTCTTCTAATATGCATTGTTTATGTTTTTCTTATATTATCTATTCAAATGCATTATCACTCATTTATTTATATTTCATCATACTTGTACCTTCCGAACTGCACCGACAGTGGACGTCACTGTCACGTGACCCAGAACTTTGTGAACTGTGTGACTTCGCTGAACACTGTGCATCAATTATCTGTAAGTATGTTTATAGTTTCTTCGATTTTACAGTATCATATTGATCATCTTCTCCTGCCCATTGTATTGTATTTTGTAGTGTATCCATCTTATGTATTTTCATTTTGCCTAGTTGCCAAATATTGCAACTCATGTTCCCCTTGATGCGCGTGCATTTCACGTGAGTACACACCTGCTCATTTCCTGATTTATTTTACGTACCGTACGGAAATTTCTGTAATGAGACCAGATTTCGATGACGTATTCTACTATTATTATTATTATGGTACTATTACTTCTTACAGTATTTTCGCCAAGAAATTATGCATTTTTGCAGAACATTGCCTTGTAACCTCTCACCCAACACGATGTCTTCCTGCATCCACTTGACTACTGGTTACGCCCCTTGCCTCTGCTAGCCTGTCCTGGTATCTGAAGCCCTGAATACCTGAAGCGCTCACAGAAGCAATATAGAGAAAGAGTGCCGGAACAAAGCATGCACAGCCGCATGCTAATCGCAGCAATAAATTGTAATTTGCTCTCTGTTGTTAATTATTAGTTTCAGAGTGAGTTCGGGATCCTGAAATACCTCCAAGTTAGGTTCGCTCTTTAGATGCATTTTGCATTGCGTTGCGTTAAACGTTCTTAGCAGTTTGAAGTTTAACTACTGATTGTAATCTGCGAAACTGTCAAGAGCTGTGCGACTGTTCTTGTGAAAAGTTCCAGAAGCTTCTTTGTGAAGAAGTGTTTCTTTTGGTAAAATAGATTTTATCAAGCTACCATCAATTTTGTGTGCATTCAATCTATTACGAACCAGTACGCACGCAACAATATGTTGAAGCACATATGTTTGTTTACTTTGAACGATTTTTGAAGCACTTGCTGAACATCTGTTTATAAGAAAAATTATATATATATATAGATACTTTTGCAACGGTATTTGCTGAAAATTATAACGTCTTGTTCATTATTTTCGTAGACCGCTTTTACTATTAATTACTTTATTCATTTTAATGTATCAAGTAGTTTTTTTCCGTTTTGTCATATCCATTCTGATTACAGAATATAAAAGCATTGGCTTCAAAACATTATGTAAAATAGCTGAGCCAGCAAGAAAGGTAGATATAAGTAAGGCGTAAGCACGGGCCAAGCAAGGGGCTCTTATAAGCAAGGAGCTATTAACGGTTACCAGATGCGCATGACAAGTCCGAGCAGTCCTAGATTTATAATTATATAGGATTATAGGGATTGTATCCGAGATTGGAAGACGGCTGGAATTTTTTAGCTAGTGTTATTTATCTTTCAGTTCATTAGTTCAAAACATCTGTCAGTTCAATGATCTTTGTATAAATCAATTACAGTCATGAAAAAAGAATAATTAACATGCAGAAGAATTTAATTGAATATTTTCAGTTTCTGTTATGAAAAGGATTGGTATAGAAAACGCTACAAATTACGACTCTATAGTTATGCGTAATTCAGTAAGTATAGATTAATTATTTTGATGAAAGATACCAGCTAAAATTTTTGCGACACCAAAACAGAGAATAGGATTCTAGAACTTTAAGTATTGTAAATAAACTACTGTATTTAAAATCCTCATGAATACTAAAACTCAACTTCAAAATATTTTTAAGATTGGAGAAATTGCGTCTTTACCGCACATCTCAGGTACAGCAGAATGGGTTTTCTGAACATTGCTCATTTGCCATGTCTTTTGCGTCAAAATAACTTAATGTCTTTACAGTGGCGCCCGAACTAAAAAAGTTGGTGGATGATGATTCTCCACCACCAGGATTTGGCGATTGGGTCCGGTAATCCCCAGCCGCCCTTTAAAAGTGGGAGTATATAAGGTTATTTTCTCCCTCATTTCTGCATGCCTTCGTGGCGCAATGGTTAGTATACTCGTCGCGTATAGTCGGGAGGTCCAGGTTCGAGTCCCAGTGAGGGCGTTCCTTATTTTTCACTTTTCCTGCTTCGAAAAATACCTAATGTCTCTACATTGGCGCCTGAAGAAAAAAAAGGTGGTGGATGATGATTGTCCAACACCAGGATTTGGCGATTGGGGCTCTTAATCCCCAGTTGTCCTTTAAAAGGGGAAGTATATAAAGTATTTATCCCGCCTTCTCAGCATGCTTTCGTCGTATAATGGCCAGCACACTCGGCGCACATGCAAGAGGTCCGAGTCCCTGCGAGGGCTTTGCTCATTTTTCTTGTCTTCTGCTTCCAAAAAAATTAAATTAAATTAAAAATAAAAAAGACCTTTCTAAAAAGGGAAAAAGCAAGCGATCTAAACAATGTTTTACCTTCAAAAGTAATTTAGGAGGCTAGAAAAATATGATGAGTTATACAATCGCTTTATTAATTAATTAGACAGGAAAGATCCATATAATCGCCATTCTATGGTTTGAGCTTATTTTTAGCTAGAGCTACTCAACAAAAAGGATTCTGAAAGCAAAGCAGATGCCCAGATTTTATTAAAAGTTTGTAATCCCCATGTAATGCAGACGTAATTGCATTTAATCTCTCCATTAACAGATTACCATGTGTAATTCCAGAAAGAAGTAGAATTCATTTAAACCATGTAATATAGATATTTTTAGACATGTGAAGAAGTTTTAAGCAATTGAGTCTAAACTGCCTTTATTGTATCATTGATACAAATTATTCGTCTAGTCCATTTTAAGGCCATGGTATATCTAATGATTTCCAGTCAACATACGAAATCCCTGTAATTTCATTTACTGTAAAATTTCCCGTAAAGTTATTTTTAAGCTAGCTTTTCACACTCTAACAAATAATATAAGATCTTAGCAACAATCAATGCTAAGGCCTTACATTACTAACAATAATCATTGCTAGCCAATCAACCATTTAACTATCATTCAATTACTAGCCATTCAACTAACTATTCATGAGCCATTCAAATGCTAAATAATATATGTGACATCGTACTAAATTTGATGCTCTAAGCAGTGATTTTCAAGCATGTGGAACTCATGGAACTTTATGTTTTTGGAACACTTACTATTAAAACGTAAATGTTACAGTAACTATAAAAAAGGCATTAAAATAATGTTAGTGTTGCGTATGTTATGGATAATAAAGAAAACTATTATCTAACACAATAACATTTCTACTGTTATTTAAATAATAATAATTATTTTTAAAAACGTTTAATTAGTTTAGAGGTTTAGTTATGTAATCCACATGTAATTAAAAAATTCTTTCGAAAGTGGATTTTGATTTGCGCTGCCCCTTTGATAAAACCCCATGTTTCCGTGGAACATGGTGGAAACAAGACCGCTGCTCTATGAATTTACAAGGATTCTTAATACCACTTTATACATGAAAATGCAGGCTAATTCTAATCTTTCCGGAAGAAAATGTATTAAAAATTAGTATACCATCTAAACAGCGACATTCGATTCTGATTAACGGTAAATAAATTCTTTTATTTATCCCCCTCCATAGTTTCATGTCATTCTCATGCCAAGAATCTGTATTCTAAACGCGAGGCTATCAAGTGTCATATTTGCACTTCAAGGAGAAAGATGGTTTATTCGATAAATTTCTCACGAGTGGACAGCTTAACAAATGAAAGGCTTGTGTCTGAAAAAAAATATTATTTTATGATATGAAAATCTAAGCTCCAATCTGGCCATTTATGGGAGAAAATTCCGAAACCATTCTCAGCCGTAATTAACTACTAATAATTATTACCTAATTTCATTTCTAAAATGAATCGTGTTTTCTAAATTCTTTACCTTATTAATTTAACATTCCATTACGCTCATGAAGATTTTTACTTAAATAAAAGGTCTTCTACTAGAATAAGGGCAGGAGAAAATAACAAGTGGCAATATTTTTTTCACAATGTTAAATTTTAACATCGTTAAATATCCCTTACAATTAACAATTCCAAGTATAATTCTTTTCATATATACTTCGCTTGTCTGTCGGAAAGCATTTCCGACCATGCACTTCTATGTGTTTTTTCATCTTCTATGTGTTTTTCCTTCTATGTGCTATATACTCTAATGCTACTGAAACTTTGTAACCGATTTGCTAACACCCTGTATATATATATAATTCGCTGTGTGGCTAGCTACGCAAAATTTACTTTCCTAAATTTTTCCATTGTTTAAGATGTAAGCTGAACAAAATGGTGAGGTGCATAGCGCCCAGAGCGATAATGTGCATTTTCACTAAAATAAAACCATGTATGGAATTTACCGTTATGTGTGTTCTTCAAGTGTCATCTTGCTAACTACGCAGCAGAATCTTCAAGTTATGATGCAGACGTCTCCAATATTAATACGTTGCAACTCTCGCCAAGTCATCTAATTTTAATAATGGCACAGTTTTCTATAATAATGCAGTTATATCACAAAAATAACGCTATTTTATTACATATATATCTAATTTCTGAAATTTCAGTGCAATGTTCCTTTATTTTATAAATATGTGTAATATTTCACAAACTTAAGATGTTAAGTTAAATGCAAAATTTTAATACATATTATGTTTACAAATTGCATCACAGCATTTTGAAAGTTAAGTACACTCTAAACATATGCATGATTAATATAAAAAATTCACCTAAAGTGAATAATATATTAAAATTATATTGAACAGAGAAAACAGTCAGGCAACAAACAAGCTATTATTTTAAATATGCAGACTTGAAAATTCAATACTGGAAAATAAAATAAAAAAGTAATTACGTGCTTTGTGTTAAATGTACTACAGCAAAAAAATAATTTTATATGATATTCATAATTTCTTAAAATAATACTTGTATACATATTTTTTATTTTTAACACAAAATCATTGAGCACATATAAAAAATAGGTAGAAAAAGAAAAGTATTTTAAAGAAAAAGCTGCTGTGATACGATAAGTTATATATACACTCACTTTTGTGAAAATTGCAACACCATGAAGGACTTACGCGAGTGAGCTGAAATTTTCAGGAAATGCAAAGTAGCGCATGATATGCAAATGATTAGAATTGCAAATCCGTAGCGCATGCGTATGCTGAGCAGCGCCCTCTGAACGGCTGATGGATCCGAATAAATAGACGGCTGTAGCGAGGCGTGTATGGTTATCGGTGGTTATCTGCTAGTGGTAAACGTTAACTCAATCTGTACTTATGCCTCGTCGACGAAAGAGAGCGAGATTTGAACAACTTACAGAGTTTGAACGAGGGAGAATCATCGGCCTTCGTGAAGCTGGATTGTCGTATCGTGCAGTAGCCTCTCGTGTGCAGCGTAACAGCAGCACAGTGATGCGCGTTTGGAAGCAGTGGACGGACGAGTGTCGGACAACTCGGAAATCCGGGAGTGGACCCCGAAATGTGACGTCAGCTCGCGATGATAGACACCTGGTCCGCATGGCGCGGACGGACCGTACAGCTTCCTCTAGACAATTGGCAGCACTGTGGTCAATAGCTACAGGTGTTTCATTGTGTGCTTCATCAATTCGTAGACGTCTGCTGCAGTGTGGACTGCGCGCACGGACTCCTTTATACAGGATCCCCCTAACGCACGACCATCGCCGCCTGCGGCTACAATGGGCCAATCAGCATAGAGACTGGCGTGCTGATTGGCAGCATGTCGTGTTTTCTGACGAATCCCGCTTTAATTTGTGGTACCATGATGGCCGCATTCGTGTCAGACGCTATGCCGGTGAACGCCACCTTCCGGAGTGCATTATCGAACGCCACAGTGGACGAACACCCGGAGTTATGGTCTGGGGCGCCATAGCATATCATAGACGATCTCAATTGCTACGAATTGTGGGCAATCTGAACAGCAACCGGTATATCCGTGAAGTTCTACAGCCCGAAGCTGTTCCCTTCCTTCAAAGCTTGCCAGGCGCTGTATTTCAACAGGACAATGCCCGCCCTCATACTGCTCGGATTGTTAAATCCTTCTTTGCAGCGCAGCAGGTACAGCTTCTTCCTTGGCCTGCGTGTTCCCCGGATATGTCGCCAATTGAACATGTGTGGGATGTCATTGGTCGGCGTCTTGCTCGTGATCCTCGTCCTGTTGCGTCTGCAGACGAACTTTGGGTACGCGTACAAACGATATGGAATGCTCTTCCTCAGTCAGACATTCAAACTTTGTTTGACTCCATGCCACGTCGTGTAGCAGCACTTATTGCGGCGCGTGGTGGCCACACAAAATACTGATTCTGATCTCTTGTTCTTGTTTGTTTGCTTTGAACATTTAATCATTTATTTGTACCACTACCACTCAACTGTGTATTAAATTGCATTCAATTATGACGATTCCTTCTTGGTGTTGCAATTTTCACCAACGTGAGTGTATATATATATTGTTACGTATTTTATAGTTATTTGGCTATTTATTTAGAATTGTAATTAAAATTTCTTTATTTTTCCCGTGCAACGCAGACGATTTTTTAATAGAAAGCTACGTCGGAAAAATAAAAATAAAAGAGCGCGTGCATTTAATGCTTAATAAATAAATACCTCGTAATTACTGTTGCCATCCAGAAAAATCTAGTAAAATCGAGATTGTTTTAATAAATAATTAAAAAGCATATAAAAGCCGAACTGAAACACCTCATCTCAGTTGTAGTTGTAGCTGTTTAAATTTGTTTACTTAATGCTGTAGCGATTTCGCTGTGAGATAGAATTAGTTTATCTGTTTTGAATTGGGTTTTTCTAAACGATTGATATATTGTGATATTGTACGAATATCTCTGAAGAAATATTTCAGCATTTTGATTTATTTCTTGTGGAAAGAATAAATTTTGTTAATTTTTTAACGACTTGTGCATTCAATCCATAACGATCCCGTACTCACAATACAATATATATGTGCGTGTAAATAGATAATTAGATAGATATAGACATAGATATAGATTTTGACATTTAAATAGATATCGATTTTCATTTAAAATTCTAAATAAAAACGTACACAAGTTTAGTTTTAACTACATATGATCAATAATGTGACAGATTAATAATGTGATTAGATTTTTTAATTAAAACCCTGAGACTTAAATGTTTTTAAGGACTTGTTGCATTTTATGTACATTTATGTACATTTGCATCAGAGGTGCTGATAGTCTCAATGCTCACATTTCGTATGAATCACATTCAGATTTTTCCCACCAAATTCTATCTCCATAACTGTTTAAAAAAATCAAGTCATTATAATCTGTATGTATATATGTAGTATGTTTCTCGTATTGTGAGAAACAATGGAACCTAGAGCTACCTAGAGAGAATTTTACCTAAGCTAATGGAACAAACCTAGAGAGAATTTTATCTTCAGCGCATCAGACTGTTGCCATTCAGAAAAATGTAAGATATTTATCTTTAAGTTTTAACGAATAAACTCGGCGATTTGAAAGCAATGTGTTACCACTGTTAGAAATAACATACTTATATTTTCCGTACCACAGTGAGATCCCACGCAGTAAAGCCTAAATTAATTTAGAAGTCAAACAAAAAGTATCAGCGTTATATTTGTACAAATTTTCCCAGGACTAGCTTTGATGGTTTTCCGAACCATCATCCTCAGCTGCTAAAGCGCAAATGAACGAGATAAGATATAGCGATAAGCTAAGATAAGATAAGAATGGCTTGACAGGAGTTAACCTACTGGCGCTATCTATTGGTGAAACAAGAAAATTAGAACATAAGTTCCTTAAAGGATGAAGGTAGAGATGGGTTGGGATTAGGGTCATTAACTAGAACAGAAAGATTTTTTTATATATTATAAGTTATATTTAATTAAAATACGTTCAATTTTATAGCTAATTGATGGAAAGAAATGAATGACAACAGAATTCTTATAATCGCCTAAAACAAGAGTGTACCTTTTGCTGTGTTGAGATGATAATTTTTTAACTGCTTGATTAATAATGTTGGGTCAAAAACCCCTGTTAATAGCTACTGCTTTTAAATAATTTAGTTCTTGATCAAGAGCCAGTTTGGAGGAGCAAACCTGAAGTGCACGGAAAATAAAGAAATAAAATGAAGCTAACTTTCGTTTAGTCGGATGACATGATTGGAAGTGTGGTGGGTGGCAAACCGCTGAAGGTTCATGGTAAACCGTAGCACTGAAATTGGATGTGTTACGTGTGACCAAAATGTCGAGGAACGGAATATAATTGCATGTCTCAAGTTCATAATGAACTGAATAGCAGGGTCGATGGAATTTATTATTGAAAGAACTTTTATTTAAATCATCTTTATTGCTGTCAAGTAGGGTAAAAGTATCATTTGCTTAGCAGAACCATACCGGAAAGTTAAAGTTTCAAATAATTTTTATTCATAATAATGCAGATAGATATCAGCCAGGATGGGACAAAGAGAGCCTCCCATGGCTAATCCTTCAGTTTGCTTGTAATACTTATTCTGGGAAAAATTGCGTTTGTTTCAAACAGAGTTGAGTGAAGGAAATTAGCTCATCAATTTCGATACAGGAGGAATGAAATTCATGAAGGCTGGGTTCTAGACATCTTAATGCGCCTTCCATTGGAACACTAAAACATAATAATACAGCGAAATGTTAAAAAAAAATGTTAAAATTGTAAGTTATCTTCGCAAGACCACTTTACATTGATATGATGAATGGACGAAGGTCTGAAAATAAATGAAAAACGCATGCCGACACTTAGCACTGTATCAGGAATTCTAAACATATTTTTCTAAAGCTGCTTTGAAACAGTTTATGATTTTCCTATTGTGTTAGCAGGAGTGAATGAGAGAACAGATTGGTAACTTGCGATCTCAGAAACAGCATAAAAAATCTTAGAAAACACTCCGGTTCCCATTAAATCTATTTCTTTTTAGATTTTCATTCTTTCTTGGTTTCATTCATTGATTCATTTTTATTTTATTTTTTAATTGGTTCATTTTTATTTTATTTTTTAATCAAAAGAAAGGAAGATCAAAAACGCAAATCGCTCCTTCTAATATAATCTACTGCCTTTCAACTTATTCCTTCTAATCAGCATATTAACGAAATACATGACGCTCCCGATTTATTCTACGATGTACAATTACATTCAGTTAATTTAAATTTGGTTTTATTTAAAAATTCCATATAATTGGTAGCCAAAATTATGAAATGACAAATTCTGACAATGACGAGTTAAATATTTGATTTAAATTTTCATCATTGTTACATCCGCACGACAGCTACATAAAATTAATGAATTTTTGCAAAATCACTAAAATACTTCAAATACTATCAAATTGTAAATCACTGTACTTAAAAGTTTAGTTTTGATCTATCGAATGTTACGCAAATTACAATTTTTCCTATACGAGTAATTAGTCTGATTGTTAAGCAAATGTATGTGAAAAGATAATTCAAGAGTATATAAATAATCTATATCGAATTTTGAAAATAATAATTTGAAATTTTGTCATTGAAAACGTTTGCACGTACAAAATTTCAAGATAATCGGCAGATAAGGGGTCGAAAATTAATTTTAGAATTTTACACAAAGAATTACACAGAATTAAATAAAACTACTTACACGAAAGCATCATTAGACGTTTATAATCCACTCTAATAGCGTTAAAAATTTCCTAATACTCTATTTTATAAAGCTGATCGTTGTTACTAGCAGACATGGCAGCTTGCAATTTAACGTCATTTACAAAATTTAGCATGCATAGTTATTTTTGCATTTTAATCCATACCTGATAAAATTCAGTTGTGTATCTTTTTTTTTAAAGTTGGGCGAGATAAAAAAATAATAAATTGGCTAATGATAAGAGATAATAAAGAATGTGAAATAATAAATCAATGTTTTAAGAGAAAGTTATTAATACTTTTAATTCCTAAAATCTAAGTAAACAGTTTCCTGAAAGAGGAAAGATAAGCAGTCGAGAACAAAACAAAAGGTAGGAAAATAAAGTTTGCTTTCATTACTTAAACAAAGTAAACTCGATGACTAAATTCGCAACAGATTCAACAAATCGATATTTTCTGCATTCATTTTTGCATATTTTAATATATTTTACTTAATAACAAAATATTTGATCTGAATAAATATGAATTACAATCTCCCACGTATTCACACTTTTCCTGAAAGAGAATGCTGTTAGAATGTTGAACTGTTTCAGCTGTTTTACCGTTAAGTATGTGATTTTAAAAAGTTAATATATTCCATTAAAATATTTTCAGACAAAAGTACTTAATCTCTAACCATTTTCTTTTCCAAAACCATCTACTAAGTTAAAAACTTTTAAAGCAGTTTCCACATTTTTGTTTTTATTTTTAATTTTTGTTTGCCGATGATTTAGTATGGCAAAAAATTGTGCAGAATGTTTATATGAAAAGATATATTTTTACTTTAAAACAGTAAGATCTACTTAAAGTTGTCTTCCCACGAATTTGACTCTTAAGAATACTCTTTCTCATATTATAATAATTTTTTTGAAATGTTCCAAAGACACAATTAGAGGAAATATTTACTTTTAACTCTCATAAACTTTGATTCAATTCTATTTCATTTGGGGTGTAGCTCTTGCCGATTTAGAAAATTCCTTTTATTATCAATTTCATCAAATGATGCAAAAAAAAGTATGATTAAGTTCGTAAGGGATTGTCTCCCTTCTTACCATGTACCTTCCTGGTTAATACCTTACATTGTACCTTCCTGGTTCCTTCTGGGTTAATAGTCAGCATATCTGGGTAGCAATCAGAAGGTCTGGAGTTGCACTCCGAAGAGAGCATTGCAGTTGTTCGGCGTTTTATACTACAAAGTAAACCTAATGTACTTTACACATTTTCTTTCAGAGTATATTTTATATGCCATTTTCTCGTCAATTTAAAACTTTATTATATATTTATGTCTAGAATACACTGATTATGAACTTTTAGGTTCAAAGTTTAGAACAATTTTAATATTGGACATGCATATGAAGCATAAGAATTAATTTTAAGAAAAACGCTGCTCCTTATACGAGTATATCAGACTTATTTTACTTACGTTATACTATTTCTTTTTTGTAGAAAATAAACTTATGGTAATTTATTTCTTAGTAGAAATGAAACACAAGTTGTAAATCAGTTTCATTTTTCTTTTCTATTTGCTTCAAAATTGCCCTAAATCCACGAAAATTCAAATTTTATTTTCTCCACCATTATAAAGTTTTCTCTTTCAGTTTTTAAGAACCATATTTAGGATTTTAATTCTTAAATAATTTTTAACATTAAATACCGATAAGAATTAACGCACATCAGCCAGCTGAGAAGATTCAAATGTTTCGCATTAAATAGTACAAACCAGAAAATAAGAAATTAATAAGACATTCATAAATGTTTGCAGGTCTGTTAATATTTCTCTGAACTCTAACTTCGCTACATAAAATTATATGAAAGTGCTTTTTATTTAGCATCTTTTGTATCTTCCACAATCATCGTAATCGCAATTTTATTTTATGATTTTAATTCTTGCCTTGTTTCTTAATGATTTAAAACTGTATCCCAAAATTCGAGCACATTATTTTCTATTTTGGTTAACCGTTATTTCTTTATCAGTACTTTTAGTCACGCTTTGCCTATGTACCATGCGAATACGAGCGAGTTTTCTTCAGAAAATTCACCACGAAGCACTCTCTCATTAGGCAGATAGCTCATAGACGTTATCTTTGCTCCGATTCAATTCGCCTAACTTCTGCGTTCTCTATTTAAATAGCACATTTCAGCAAACTGACTGAAATATTTTTTCTTCTCGGAAAGCATGATCCTAATCATATTCCTGCGAACGACTTACAGATTTGTTAGAAAACCAGCATCAGTCTAAGCTAGTTTTCCTCACACTAAGCTTTGCATTAAAATGTTTCTCTTCCCTCCGTTACCTGTAAGTTTATTTAAAACCGTTGAAAACTTTTTGTTTTCTTTCTAATTATATAAATATCTCATCACAGGTAAATACATTGATTTGGTATAAGAATTATAAAATTATATTCCGGTTTTAATTCTTATTTCCATATCTAATAAAAGTTTATTAACAAGAATATATTTCAAAGTATTTATAACTTACTAAAATCAGTTTACAAAATTTACTAAAATACTAATTTACTAAATAGGAATAATCCTAAAAATCCAGCGTCTTTCGTAAAGTATTTGCTTATTTCATCTGCATGAAAATTTTTAAGAATATTTTCTCTTTGATTTATGGAAGGAAAGATATTCGGCAGTTGCACAGATTTAGAAAGCTCAATAGTTTGAAATAAATGGCTTCACTTCTTCACTCTTCCATATATAAAAAAACAGCGGACATGAAACATCTCTCAGCACAGATGGAACTCTTCTCAGGTATTGTGTGAAGGTGCGAGTTCTGCCTTCCGGCCATCAATCAAAAATTTGCTCTGCTACCGAAATCAAAAATAAGAATATGCAGTTTAAGTGAAGCGTATGCAAATCTCTTTTGTAGGTATATACGGCATTTTACATTATTCTTTTATCCATTCCCCGTTACACGGATGAGTAAAAAATTTCAATGTATTTATTCCACATATGTTACGTTATAGTTTATTTAATAAACCTTTGCTTACTACAGAGGCTCACTTGGTTTTATTCGAAGGGGAGGGGAGAGAAGAGTAACAATAATAAATTGAGACATGAAATGGAAAACGAATGGCATTCAAGCAATAAAAATTATAAAAGATAATACAGCAAAAAATATAGCTAATGTTCTCAGAATATTTCATTTTTTCGTTAATCATAATTTCAGTTTGTAACAATTAATAAAGAGCTGCATGAAAAATTAGTAATACTTTCAAAGATAATTTTGAAAAATTTAAATACTGTAAGTTTGCAAAGGGTGATTGCATTACCCCGTGCATGCTTTCATGGTGTAAGTGGTCAGCACGTTTATCTGGATCTGTGGCTGGAATACTGGCAATAGTTGATTTCACTGTTTAGCGTTCCAGCTCCGTAAATACCCGATAGTTCCCTAAAGTGGCCTCCAAACTAAAATGCGGTGAACAATAAATCGCCACAACTTAGAATTGACTGACTGGGTATCGTGCCTTTCCCCAGTTTCCCTTTAACTAAGGGTGAAAGCAAGAAATTATCGCATTCTATCCTGCGTACTCTCATGGTGTGCGTGATTACCATATCTAATAATCTATTTCAATATACTTATCAATGAAAGATCCGTGGATCGAGTACCATCAAGGTCACTGTTGTTTGCACTCATTTCTTGCTGCAAATGTACCTACTGAACTCAAAAATCGTATATATGAATGTGTTCATTGATCTCTGAGAAGAATTAGGTATATGAAATGGGGTGGACAATAACTCGTCATCACCTGAAACTTACTGTCTGGGTATCGTCAAGCAATTAGGAACCATCTCTTGCTAAAAGAGATGCGTTATATTTTATGTCCATGCGCAACTTCTAAGATATACATTTAGAAAATTAGCATTTTAAAAAATCCTGCTATTAAACACTAAAGAATATCACATGCTACTATTCTAATAAATATTATACAATGACACAAATTTATGAGCTGAATTATTATTGACAGAATTTAGGTGCACACACAGTTAAATCTTTACATAATCGAAATAACACTGAATCACTAAGCCAATCATATCTAATTTATTTAAACCGTTTTTTTTTCAATTTATTATTCTTTAATTGTACCTGAGTAAATTATTATGAATCATCTCGGATCACATGCTGTTTTGCATTACAGGCAGCTTTAATTCCTCTCTTTATTTCATTTATCGTACGAACATGTTTAAATATTATTTACAGAAGTGCGACGATGATACGTGTTTATGAGAATATAACACGAACACGTGGTCTTAACAAACCAGAGTTACAAATATCTGAAATAGCTGTGATAACAAGAACTAAAGCCCATCCAAATATTCGGAAATTAAGATCGCTTTTAAATATAATTTATATTTTATGTTTTATTTCACCAAAAAATCATATCATTTAGAAAGAAAAAAAAATTTAATTTTTTTTTAAATTGTAGAGACATTAGGTTATTACGAAGCAGGAGACATGAAAAATGAGGAACGCCTTCGCCGGGAATCGAACCAGGGACCTCTTGGTTACGCGTCGAGTATGCAGACCACTACACCACGAAGGCATGCGAAGAAGGCGGGAGAAATACCTTATATACTCCCCCTTTTAAAGGGCGACTGGGGTTTTGGGGACCCAATCGCCAAATCGTGGTGGTGGAGAATCATCATCCACCACCTTTTTAGTTCGGGCGCCAGTGTAAAGACATTAGGTTATTACCAAGCAGGAGACATGAAAAATGAGCAACGCCTTCGCCGGGAATCGAACCACGGACCTCTCGGTTACGCGTCGAGCATGCAGACCACTACACCACGAAGGCATGCGAAGAAGGCGGGAGAAATACCTTATAAAATAATGTGCAAAATACAGTTATTTCTACAAAATTAAAAAAGGAAATTCTTCCTATTCGCCTTAATACCCAATGCGTTTGTATTTCAACTAAATGAAATTAATACTACTAAATGTAATAAAATATGATACTATAAAAGACTTTTTTATACAACATTATTTTAACGTTTCGTATTGCACACAAATAAATTATCAACAACTATACATTTACATGGCTTCGAGAGAAAATACGCAATTCGCACATTTGGAGCTACAAACTGGAACTCTTTCGTGTTTAGTACGGGAAATTATTGAATTGTATAATGAATGTCTGTTCTATAGATGGAATACTTGCTCGCGAACTAACTCAAGGAACCGATTCGCTTTACTGCGTGTAGGAATGGCCATACAACAAAACGGGGCGGTAGTTCCTTTAGCTTTCACTCACCGAGAACTCCTAATGGAAATGTGCTAAGGAAAGATGAATTTCTGTTTTAGGAAACAGAGGAATGTGTTCTTCTTCTATGTTAAAAGCAAGTTTAATTTTTATTACTTCCTAACCCTCTTAAAACTTTTATCCTACAATTTTACTGCTGATTCTACGTAGAAAAAGCTTTAAGGAATATCAAAACTGTGTTTGCGAAAAATCAGCCCAAAGAGTTAGTGGTTAGATTGAGTCGATTCTCTCAATCCCACTACTCGTTCAGCTATTTTCTTTCATCACTCCATCCTTGCACACCGCTCTTGATTCACTACCGTTCTCAGACTTCATCGCAGTCATCAGACTCAGTTCTCAGACGCATCAAGATTATTGTTAGCGAGCATTTCATCTCTCTTTTCTGTTTAAGAAAAATAAAGTTCTCGATGAATTATTTAATTAAAATTTGCATTGTGCACGAACAACCTTCTGAAAAATATTAAGCTGCCATAACATGAACTAACTGAAATTTTACTAGATTATTTTAAAAATACAATACATGCGATGTGAATTTTTGCCATTCTATAAGGAAATCTGTCTTTAAATAAGCACTGATCTTCACGATATTTTAAATGAGAATTTCAAAAATAGAAATTCTATGATTATTAAATGCTTTTGTATTTGTTTTTTCACTCGAACCTTTTCTTTAAAAATATGTATGCATTTGTTTACTATTTCCAGATTAATTTATAAGATATTTGTTCAATAATTTGAAAGTGATAATTATCTTAAAAATATAATAACTTAACAATTTTTCCACTTTTCTTTCATAATGGAACCCATACTACTTTCATTACGTGACTACAATTAAAACAATGGACGCATGCTTGGTTACAGCTAAGGAGATTAGAACAGAAGGAGGAAGGGTTCAACTCAAAAGGTTAATTCTCGGCGGCTATGTTTGTCGAACCACTGCGACTCGTGCAAGAAGACTTGTGTTTTTTTTTCCTTAATTTTTGAAGTATCGGGTGTTGTGCTGCATATGGATGTACGAACGGAACTCCTAAAAAGATTTATGAGATCATTTTTCCCGAGTAAGCATTAAATGTTTTTATATAATTTGTTTGTAGGCTGAAAACTACATCGGTGTCAAGTATTTTCTTTCCATGTATGAAAAAAAGGAACTTAATAAAAATCAAATCATATTAAATACATTTTTCTCTTTTTGTTTGTAACTGTTATCTTAACAAGTTGTAACTGATCCGTAACAAGTGATAGCATACGCTAGGATTTAACTAAGCTATTTGTTCGTTTTAAAGAATTTTTTTATAATTTCCATGAAAAGTAGGAAATTGATTGTTACTATTTTTATGAAACAAAAAAGGGTTAAATTAGGTAATGTTTTCTTCATGTATTAATTGTTATATATTTTTATGTATTGTGAACTGTTATGAATATGATTTGTGCATTTGATCAAGATAAACTGCTCTATTGTTAAAAATGTTTGCATTAACTTAAACATTTATAGGCACTGTAACGATTAAAAGTAAGTAAAATATTTACCACAATTAA
Organism: Stegodyphus mimosarum; assembly: GCA_000611955.2. Lineage (NCBI taxonomy): Eukaryota > Metazoa > Arthropoda > Arachnida > Araneae > Eresidae > Stegodyphus > Stegodyphus mimosarum. Next base: position 166,352 of record KK119352.1, on the reverse strand, counting down.
ATATGTGGAAAGACGTATCCAAAAACTTATGTAAGTATATTTCTGTCATTCAGCATAATTCAAGGTAATTTCTTTAATCGAGATTCATAAATACGAAATTAGCTCAGATAATGAGCTATTTCAATAACATTACTATAGTCAATAAAATACATGTGATTTTCTGTTTTAATGTATTACAACCTAAAGCAGAACTATTAAGCATACTAAAATAAAATAACTTTCTTTCCTATTCCTGAAACAATTTTATATGATATGATTCTTTAATAAATTAAGATAATAATGTGTAAATCAGAAATATCTGTTTTTAAAGCAAAACGTGGAAAGTACACCAACAAAGGTAGCAAATGCAACCTAAATAAATCATTGAGATATGCAGAAACATGATTTTAAAGCCTTTAATGTTATATATATGCATTTCGATTATTTCTTGATAATATCCTGTACACTGTAAGTTATATATATCAGCTGCATTATTTTAATGCAAAAATTTCATACTAGCAAGGGATTTGATTATAAATTTAATATATATTTACTGGAAACCACATGCATGAAACATCGCAGAAACAAGTACCTTTGTACAACAACATGGCCGTCACTTGTTAGCTAGCTTTCATTTTCAGATACTGGAAGAAACTGCGAAGCCCCCTCGTTCTAATTTAACCTCCTTGATTACAGCAAACCATAGTCTCTGAATATATCCGCGTATTTTCTATTCGGAAGTTTCAAATTCCCATGATTTCTCCTTGGACTTGAATTTGACAGCAAAGAAACAGCGTATGTGATAAACACGCTCATCTTTAACAGGTTTAATCTGAGAAATTAGCAAGATTAAATCTTTTAATCTAACGTCTTTTTCGTTTCGAAATCTGTATAAATGTTTACGATAATTATACACAATCCACAACATAAGTATGGTAATCTTATCAAGCTGACAGTTCATTTGACTTTGAATTGAAACACTGTTTTTTCAAATAAAGTTATTATCATTCTGATTAGGGAAATAATTATTTTTCTTTCGATGTTCTCTAAGAAATTTCAATTGAAACCATTGTCAAATAAAAACTTTTGTTTTGATAAATACTACCATTTACACTGGCGCATTGTATACGACTAGTGAATAAAATATAGATAAAACTGATGCAGCTCGAAATAAAAGAAGGTTTGTGCAACATAACAGAATGAAAAACGTTTTTATATAAAACACTAAAAGTGTATGGGTAGTGATAAAATAAAATTTTCTATTTTGCATTAAATTATGTAAAAGGTTAAACTTTACATAACTATAAAAGGCTATACTGCAGTTACTATAAAAAGCTCTGAGATTTAAAGAAACATGAACTTATTTTATTTTAAAATAAAATACTATAAGCATGTTAATAAATTCAATTAATTTGCGAACCAAAATTTAGGAAATATGTTTAAAATTATTTCCCAGTTTACTATATTATTAATAAGACAAGATTTATATGAATAATTTCTAGAAAAGTTCTACAAATACATCTTTGGTATATTTGATATTGAATTAATCAAAAAATTTGATTTTCATTCAGAATACATACGGAAGTTTCGTAAAGAAAACCAGATTACTTCCTTCAGCAAGATTAATAGCTGAGTGTTGTAAAATGTGTATTGATTTTCTATATTGACAATTTTAAGAGTCATTGGACGAATTTTATGCAAAAACGTTCTGAAAATATTGATATTTAATAAAATCAAATATTTAAATAACTTTTTATACTCCTTGATCCTCAAATCGTCTAGAAATCTTAGTATACATACAAAGAAGGAAATTCTCAAGCACATCAACGTGTTTTCACTGCATAGCTCTTGGGTGCATGCAAGAAAACAAGATTTACAGATTGCATATCTTGAACTCGGATAAAAAAGTAGTACGAGGGTAAGTTGAAAAATACGTTTCCCCTGTCGACTGTGGTCAGAGTTGTGTATGAAAGTCAAAAAATAGAATGAGACATTAAAGATATGACATACCTTTATTTTTCCACATAGGTACCAAGTACATTGAGACATTTGTCATATCGCTTGATAAGCTTCAAAAAGCCCTCCAGGAAAAAATCAGGGCTTTGCATATGGAAGAAGTGTTGAACGGCTTGTTTCACTTCAGTATTGCTTCCAAAGCGCCTTTCCCATGCGTTGTTCCTTGTGTGTCGAGGTCAGTTGTCGGGGCACCCATCGTGCTGACACTTTTCTGTATCGAAGAATGTCGTGGATGATGTTTTGAGCTCGCTCATGTGAGATTCCAAGTTTTTCCGCTACTTCATCGATAGTGATACGCCGGTTCGCTCTAATCATGTCATCCACCTTCCTGACATTTGCATCTGTAGTGGCCGTGCGCGTCCGTCCAGCTCTCGGTATGTTCTCCACTTGCTGACGTACATCACTGAATGTGCGACACCATCTCCGCACCATTTGCTTCGACATCACACCAACTCATAGACTTCCACGAGGCTTTTATGAATTTCTGTTCCTGATACTCTACGTGCCCATTCATGGCGGATAACCGCTCTCACTTCCTCCTTTGACCACGAATTCAAAACGCACCTTCTCTCCATACTTACCGGGGTTCAAATGAGAGGCTGGTCCCCGCTTTGCGCAGGCACTGCAACAGCGCCATCTGCTTGATTTGCAGCGACCTCTACCCAATGGTGTATCGGTGACTTACGCGTTTTACTGCTGTGTCGCCCGCCCCTAGCTTATGCAAAGCCCTAAATTTTTCTTGGAGGACTTTTTGAAGCTTATCAAGCGATATGACAAATGTCTCAACGTACTCGTACGAGAATAATAAAATAAAGGTATGTCATATCTTTAATGTCTCATTCTATTTTTTGACTTTCATACACAACTCTGACCACAGTCGACAGGGGAAACTTATTTTTCAACTTACCCTCGTAAAATAATGAACTCATTTCACTAAATACTACGGTGAAGAGGAACGTGGTATATAGTGAAATGAGGCAAAGCTCTCGGCCTATCCTAACAATCCTCTTAGAAGTTCTCAATTTAAAGTTTTTTGTTTCAATTTTTTTAAATAACTGTGATGAATGAAATAACTTTAAGATTGCGAAGAGTAATCAATAAAACTAGGATTTCGGGGACCTTTAAACTCTGAGACCCTATGGCCTGAGGACATGCAAAATGCGAGTAAACATTCGATTTTAGAAACTAAATATGATCCTATATTTCGTAAAAGCATAAGATATTTGACTTTTTAGAATTCGAATTTTTAAAAACCTTTACATAATCATTACAAAATAATCTACTGTGGGACTCCACCCTTTTATTTAACAGTTTAAATATGGGAAACCTCTCACACCGATAAGCGAATAATCGCTTGAGTGTGTGAACAGAGACGTAAGACTCAAGAAGTGTTAATTACCCTTTATTTATCAAAATAAGTATTAACACAATCGGCTCCAATCTCAGAGCGTACAGCACAGCCTCCACTTGGGTTTGAACTCAAAGGAATAAGAATCGAAGCTTAACTAATGCTTAACTAAAAAGATATAGCCGAAGCTATCAAGATTCTAAGTAGTTTGTAAAGTTTTAGTTAAACTAACAAAGTTTTATTTTAATTTAAATCTTTCTATCCCTTCTCATTTCAACTTCCCGTTAAAATAAGCGCGCGTTTCAGCTTTATGCTAATTTGAAGTGGAGCCAAGTTTCTATTTAAACGGTAGGTAGAAACCTTTCAGTGTGAGAGAGCTTTTAGTCTCAGACCACGGTTACTCTATTCAACGTTCGTCTGACTAGCTAGTATTTAAATTCTAAGCCGTAGCGCTTTTACGTGATTACTTATTGAAGTAATTCCAAGTGCGTCAGTATTAGTTAAATCTTGTTACGCACCATTTAGTTTAGAGGCCAGCCTCGCGTTATAGCTCTGTGAGCAACGACTATTTAACTTCTAATTAGTTTTAGTTTAAATTTATTTGATTGTCCAATTTAGACCCAAGTGTGGTCTCTACTTTCTGTAACCCTCCCGAGTTGGGAAGTGGTTGTAAATAATTGTGATTTAATAAAAGAGGATTTTAAATCCTTCTTTAGTGCAGTTCTTCTACCACTTAACCACAGTTTCCTACCACAGAACATAGCTGCATTCAGCTCCCTGTTCCAGATCAGGATTTAAGGAGTTCACGAAGATGTTTTCCCAGAATATGCACCGAACACCCAGTCCTGACAAGTTGAATCCTAAATCGCGATTAAGTAAGCGAAGCTATCAAGGGCCTGAAGTACGGCCGAGTGCAGTAATAGCTTAGAGAGCGACGTAGCCCAAAAGCAAGCGCGCGCTAGTCAGAAATTCTGCCTCTCTAAGTCTCGAAGTCAGCGAAACTTCGACTTAAATACTATACTCATTTGCATTAAACGCTATTCTGAAACACATTCCGGTAGGAAATTCTAAGCTGAAAATAGAAAGGATAGGCAAGTGGCATTAACTAAAGATAACTGTTAAAAACTTAGGATAAACCTTACAATACAAAATGTACACAATGAATGAAACACAGTAAATTATATGGTACATAACTGTTGTGAGATAAATAATTTCAGAACCGAAAACAAAGGTTTATTCAGCTATCATAGGAAAGGATACAATTCAGCATAAAACGCTTGACGGAAAAAAAGCGGTTGACAGCAATTATACTACTAAGCTTATTTGCAACACACTATCAGTTCACTATGCAGTATAATTATATATGCACTATGCAATGCAACTATATACACGACTAGACACTCAACAAAATCAATAATACAAGACTAAATGCAAACTAATTTATATAGGCGTAGCTCACTATATCCACCTGTCAGTACTTGTTCATGTCACGACCTGTAGGTGAGCTATACATGCTTTACATATAACTTAAAGCATGAAATCATACTACTAGCATAGGAAATATTGAGTGTATGATTATCTCCACAACAATAATAAATTACGTACGTGACGAAAAATGTGCCTATTAAATATATAATAATGAACTCGACTTATTTTACAGAGACTTTATTACAAATGCACAAATGTTTACCATAAATAACTTTTCTAATAACAGAAAATAAAATGTGTTATTCTTTATTATCCAAAATTTGGTTTAAAATAAAAAATATCTCTTTGGTAGAGATTAAAATCTACAAAAGAGTTATTATCTTACTATCTTTCGAGAGTATTTAAATTCTGAAATCAATGAAATGCGTCACCTCTGAACAAAAATTAAATAAAATTTCATTTTCTTGTTGTATTAAAATTATACCTCCCAGTGCTTTCACAAAAATCAGTCGTTGTTTACATTCTTTAGCTGTTTCATGATGATCATACCATGAAGTATTTCTGAAGGTAATTCAATTAGTAATCAGATGATAAATGCGTAAAATTCAATACAGATATTTGTAAATTTAAATAGCTTAACACCGTGTCCTCAATAAAAGAGGAATTTCTGAAAAATAAGCATTCACTTTATTTATTAATAAACGCTTAGAATGCTGACAGTGCGCACAATAAAGATAAACATACGCTTTTCAAGCATTTGACTTCTATGGTAATAACTCCATTACAAAGCTCAAAATTCAATTACCGTAAGCTCTTCAAAGAATAAATGAACGAAAAGAATTTCCATAAAGCATTCGAAAGGAAAGTATTAGTTATTTAGAAGAATTGACATTTATTGGCTCTTTCGTCATCTAAAAAGGAGTTCTAAAGTTAGCGGTAGCAGAATCCTTTATTAACGAAAATGATTCGATTGCCTTGCGGCCTTGAAGTCTCGCGGCAGTGAAACATCAATGCAAAGTAATTAATTATTATTTAATGATGCCGCAGCTACAGCACATTATAAATTACACTTTAATGAGTTTACTTTGCAAAGAAAGGACTAATGATAAAGCAAAGTAAATGCTTAAAAATCTTTAGAACCTGCTACGCTATGCAAAAGAATTTAAATTTGAAAAAATTAGAAGAGGTATTTAAAGCTTTATTGGACAAAATAACTTAAATTTGAGGAAATTAAATTAAGAAGAAACTTTTAAACATTAACTGGAAAATAAGATGAATTTTATTAAAAGCGGCGCATCAAAACTTTAACATATATACATAGTTATAGAATAATAACGAAATGAAGAAACACAAATCAAAAAATTAATTTTTCAAAAGCAGTAATAATTTTAGAAGCAGCTTAACTATAATCCTTAAAACTTTCGTAACTATATTTTTAGTCCAAGGGGGCTTTGTCCTGAAGGACTAGTCCTTTCGTTTTGCGATTTTGCGTCCAAAACATTAAATGTCGGTTCACTTTTCAAACTGTTGCTACCAAATATTGCAGCCCTGTATTATTTTAAGAAATTAAATAATGAAGAATATGCATAAATGTATGTATGTTTCTCGCATTTAGGTAAAACGACGTTACTTAGAGCCATCGAATTTTAAATGACGTAATCCTGCTGCGAATATGGGCACCTGGAAGCCCAATTTTGAAATTCGGAATTTGTTTTATTATAGATTTCATATTTTGTAAAACTTTAACAAATTTTTGATTAACAAACTCAAAGATTTCAAAGCGAGCAATGGCAACATTGTACAGAAAAAACATTTTTATCTCCAACTAGCGAGACTGTGTATCGGAAATTCTAAAGATATGCTCATTTTAAAATTATTTTGCGATATTGCTCTTGAACTGAATTTTATGGTTTAAGTGCGAAGAACGTGATATATAATAAGTAAAGGTAACACACAAAATGTTAAAAAAACGCCCCTTTGGACGTAATTTAAAATGTGAAACCTTTCAGATTTTTTTTTCTAATCTTAAATTTAAGATGTGATAGAAATTTGTATACTTGACTTGATAAATAAGATAATTCCTTCCTTCTTTCAGCAATGCCTGAGCTCTAAGGATACAATGGCCCGGGAGCCCAAGAAGCTTTCCCCAGGCCAATCTTCTCCTTGCTAGCGTTTTATAGTTTTTGGATTTTAAAACCAGTAGATCATTTTCTAGGCAGCCTAACCATATCAGGATTGGTCTGCCTTTTTTCCGTGTGGCTGTTGCTGTGGCGCTGACGACTTTTTTTGATGTGCCGTTTTCATCCATTCTGAAAATGTGGTCTGCCCATTTTATTAAATAAGATAATAAAAACTATAAAATGAAATATGTGCCTATTAGAATGACTTCTTAAAATTAGGTGGAGCCCAAAATAAAATCCTTAGTTGAGTGTTTCTAGTTAACGCGAAGAAGGCAATTATATATAATATAAATTATGGTAGTTGTTAAATATTTATTTCGAAATAACTTCCTTCGAAACGATGTTCTAACGTCGCGCTAATCATAAGATCTCTTTTACATTTGAACGGTATATCGTGCTTTATCTAATATTTTACACTTCTATTCAAAATGCAGTGAAAGAAAAAGCAATACTCAAAGACTGTTTCGGAGAAAAGCATAAAAATATTATCACGAGAATCTTAAGCTGGCTTAATGGTTTGCAAAGAGCTACAATTTCCGCTACTTTTGCCTCTAGGGATGAGAAAGGTGTAGAAATGAGATAAGTTTCTCACATTAAGGAAGTACTTGTTGCCCGGAAATACTCAGAGTTAACGAAAAGCTAATTCAACAAGTATTAATCACTGTAAATCTAAAACTAATTCCTTCGCCCGAAAACATGAAAAGTATTTATAAGTTCGGATTTGATATTTAAAATTATCGGGAATTAATGTGAATTAATTTACAGATTTTTGATTATTTAGAAATGAAATTAATTAAGACAATTTTTAAAAGAAAAATTAAGTGATCCTTTATATATCAAGAAACTTCTCCTAGGTTTAATATTAATATACAGATTTAAATTAATAAATTATTATTTAATTAATTACCTTTCAGTTCTTAGATTGGGACTGCTGCTACGTAGTAAAATTGAACTACATGTAATGTGAAAAATACAGACCATGTTAACTCATTTTAGAACGATTTCAATAGAGAATTTTAAAAAATGCAAATGTTTTGGAATAAAACTTTATGGCAACAGATTATTATTTAAAATGAGAAGTATCATTCGCTGCTTTTAAATTTATTTTTCTTCCAAAATGTAGCATGTAAATAAGCTAGGGATTGAAGGATATATTTCAGCGCTTTCCGTAAAAACATATTGCTATTCCATAGTTCGAAAACACTATGAAATGCATGGTATTAAACATTCTAAGTGCAAAATAATTATTAATCGGAAAAGGAAAAACTGTAAATCATTACTTCTAGATAAGAAAAAGACTCCAAAACGAATAGCTGAAAAAGGGGCATACTGTTTCTAATATTTCTGAAATTAAATCGTTGTAAGAAGATAAAATCCTCGAACGCAGAAACCAGTTGTAAAATCTTTAAATACATCTACAACAATATTAAATAAAAAATAAAACAAGGTCTACAATTTAAAGAACTAAACATATGCTATTCACCAGCTTTTGCTGAGGCATGTAGCTCAACGAAGAACAATTTGTAGAACCCTGTATGAAGAATATTTAGAAGGAGATAAAGGGAAAAGCATTATGACATTTGATGAAGCATGGGTTTACTTAAATGACAGCAACAAAGAAATGTATAATTTTTATCGAATCCGAAAAGAAAACGTTAACAAACCTGGTTCAGTCAATTAAGTTTTAGTAAGGTGTTTATAATCGTCGCAGATTTCTTAGAATGTTTAAGATCGTCGCAGGATGTCGCAATAGGAAATTAGAAATACGAAGAGTGGGAAAAATATTAAAAATTAACTCGACGTACTACGGGCAGAAAGTTTTAAGTCGATATTTGTAGAAGAAATTCCATTTCTTTAACCCAATGAATTTTAAAGAGTGAAACTTCAAGATAAAGCAACAAATCATACTTCAAAAAGCACCACTGGATTCCCTGAAAAAAAAAATGAAGATTCTTACAGGTATTGCATACATACCTTTTAAGAGTATTCCCGCAAAGAGTCACGTTTCACCTGTGGACTGTTGTGCTTTTGGTCTCTTGAAAAGAGTTCTACCTATGCACAAACCCACCATGACTGATGTGCTCTGTAAAGTAGTGGAAGAGGAATGGAAATGAACCCATCTGATAATTTTACAAAACGCCTATCCATCATGGAAATCACGATGTAGACTTATACGGCCTGAAATCTAATACACCTTCTAAAAGTGTGAAAACACCGTTCGTAGGAAGCAATATCAAAAGCAAAACATGTGCAAAAAAAATACAGTTTAAAAACCTTTAAATAAAAATGCATTTTAGGTGTCATAAATAAATTGCTGATAATTTTTTAGGGTTCTTATAGAGAATATTTTTATACAAATTTTATTAACATACATTTTTGTCTATTACAAGCAACGTTAATAATGAATTAAACAGGCATCATGTCGAAGACCTGCTGGGGGAATTTCACAGCAATTTCATCGTAGGTTTGTCGAGCTTCGCCTAAAGTCAGTAATCGGTTTAAATGAGTTCCAGTTTCATTTTTTCAAAAACTTTAAGTGCTACATTAAACAAAATCGAAGGTCTAATACGTAATGCCGGTAATTACGGATAAAAAAACAATGTACAATTAAAATTATTTTTTTAAAATGATATTAGTAGTTATTTCAAATAATTTTAGACAAGAGTAATTAAATAAAATAAAAGCTTATGTTATGGAATACCAAAACTTAAATCCTGAATTTATTTCAAGTTTTAATGCTAAAACGAAAAAGTTAAATGAAGATAATTCGAAATTTAGAAATAAATACTAAATGTAGCACTATAAGTTCTTTGGCTGCTGTTATTAAAATGAGATACAGAAGTAAGACACAAAGACAGAACAAGAACCGCTGAGAAGCTTCTGAAATAATGTAAAAAACGAAGCACTCAGTCCCTTCTATTGAGGGGAGGGTAAACGACAACTAGACAGGGAATCAAATTTTTCCTTTTTAATCTGAGATTAAATTAGAAATAAAATTTAGATCTGTTTAATCAGAATAATAAAATTTTTACGGCTGTGGAAAGCCTTTAAAAAAAGCTAGATTTCAAATTAAATGCAAATGTTTCTTTATTCGAAAACTGAATTTATTCGCGAGTTCTCTCCCCAGCACAGGCCTTTTTTTTACTCATTTTATCATTCGAACATTTGAAGGCCGAAATTATGCGAATGATGTAATTTTTAATTTCTGTACAATGTAAACAACGAATGAAATGAAAAGTATTCATGAAGGGTCTACGAGTAACTCTAGCAATATTGTTTATTTAAAGAAACGTACATTCCAGTAAGAATGCACAGTAACATTAACATTGCACGACCAAATACGACATCTTCTTTTGTACTTCCCTATACCTTGAAACTCGCCTGCTCTCTTTGTTGTCCACTGCTAATGCACTGCTACTTAATATTTCTGGAAGTGCTAGTTTGCCACATCTTGAAAATCGTCGCCATTGTCCCTGCTGTCATAGTCTTCGTCACCGTTTAATGTCTTTCCAAGTGCGATAATGTTCAAAACTATAGCGAACAGCTTCGTTTCCTTGAAGCTCTTCATTATTACGCCTTCGTCAGTCAAAGCACTTGCATCTAGATTTCACGAACAAATCAATTAATAAGACGCAGAACTATCACTACATGGAGTAAACTGTTTTAGATTCAAGAACGATCGCTTTCTGAACACCTTGAAGAAAGGGAAAATTACACGATTACTTAAAATTTTTCCCTTAAAGTGTTAGGAGGAAAGCCACGCGAGGAAACAAAATATTATGCAGAATAATGATTTAGGAATTTCTTTTTCCCACACGTAGTTTTTCTGCTTCTTTATAAAATTTCAAAATTTCTTTACTTTGAACCAACTTGGCGTAATTTAAATTTCACAATTAAATCAAGTGTTTGCACATTTTTTTAAAATTCCACCGAGATGGTTCAAATTACAGAAACGTTTTTAAATCATATTCATATGAACGTTTTTAAGTCATGCCAAGATTATACTATAAAGATGTCGAGAGCACATATCATAAATCATCATATCGATGTTTATTCCAGATATGAACTTCGATTAGTACCGAATTGTGACTCGTATTCACAAAATTGTTTTTGTTACTTTCCAGCTTTAGTGTTTTCTAAATTAAATTTTTATTTTATTTCTCACTAGTATTCTCTATCAATAGCTGGACTAGTTGATTTTGCAGCAAACTTCATGATTAGGCTCTTTTCAAGCAAACTTGTTGAATACTTTGACAACAAAGTTAATGAGCATGCCGTGAAAAGTAACTTCATTACCGAGAAAGAAAAATTAAATGTAATAATAAAAAAACAAATGGTATTCGTTTTCCACCTTAAGTATATAAAATTTTAAAAACAATTACGTCATTTGTTAGCACTGAGAAGCGAACCGAAAAAACGGACAGTTACTTTCTTTCAAGTTACATCACAGACAGCCGATCATTCATTTTCCGTTATAAACATTTTCTTTAAATTGTATTAAAATTCATGTGTTGCATCAATAATGTTGTCCTCAACTCCCCATGTTTACAAAGGGTTTTAAATAATGTTAAGATGTAATTTATTTAAATAAATACAGTCAACTACCGAAAATCCGCCGACCTGAAATCCGCCAACTCCTGAAATCCGCGTTGCCTCTGAAAATATAAACAATGAATTTATAGGTTCCAGAAACAGCAGAATGGAGAATGAAATACCGAAGAAAAAATATTGTTCCAATAATGACGTCATAATTACCGAATAATAATTATTCTGTGCTAGTAGCAGAAAACAAATCTTAGCCCAGAAGTGGTTTTTAGTTCGGATGATGTGTTCAGATGAGCCAACACTGGCATATCAGATAACGGATGATAAAATAATTGGCTCTGTTTTGAACTCGTCGCAGCAAGAAAGCGATTCCAACACCGACACAGATAATGAATGTGAAAGGAGTGAGAAAATATCTTTTAATGAGGGTTTGGAACATGGTGAAAAATACCTAAAATATTTAGAACAAGAGCTGTGTAACAGAGCAAGAGATTGTGACCCTGTAGAATTTACCAAAAACAAAACTAACTCTGGAGCACCTAAAGTTTTAAAACAAACCTGTATCAGATAAATGTTTGAAAGAAATAAAAAAAAAATTAAATATTTTATGCTTTATTAGTATCCCTAATTTTTACACGTCTCTCTTGTATATGTTCTTAATGCTTTAAAATATTCCTGTAATCACCAATATAAATGAATAATATAATAAATATATACATATAGTAATTTAATGCATATAATAAAGTAATGTAATAATGTATATTATTGTACATAATAATTTAAGTAAATGTATCTAATATGCCTCATTTGTTTTGCACTTTTAGTCTGAATATTATGATTTGGCTTTTCTGTCCTGAAATCTGCAAAATCCTAAAATCAACACAACCTCTGGTCCCAAGCATTGCGGATTTCTGAACTTCTACTGTACTACGGTTTTGTTTCGAAATAAGGTACAAAATTTCCCTTCACTGAATAAATACAGAGGCTGTTCGCACATTTTTAGACGATTTTGCTTTCCTGTAAAAAGCATAAAATCTTCTGCTTGGAATGTGTTTTTGAACTGCAACTATGTTTTTGAGAGGGTAAATTATCGTCTGCCATTTGATAGTTTTGTTTTCAAGCGATATGTCGCTTTTAAAGAAGCAATTGATGAAAGGCTATGTTTGTGTTCTTCCCGAAAACAATTACTCATAAAAAATTGTTGCAAATATGTATCCAAGGAAAACACGAAGTGTTTTGTATAGTGCAAAAATAAGAAATTTAATGTTAAAAGAAAATCCGCCATGTCAAAGAAATTTGTAATCATTCAAATGTTCAGTGCTAACTGTAAACAAAGTGCTTAATGCTGATTTTAATCTTAAAAAGGCAAAGAAACATAATGTGCACATCGTCGTTCTCCACGACTTATCCCCGAACGAAGAACGCGCTGCAGAATTCTTTATGAGAAACATATATCCGGACAAAAATGGAAAAATATTGTCACATTAAATGAATCTTTGGGTATAGTTAAATGACTGCAATAAAAAAAAGATCCATTTATTATCCTCAAAGAGGCGAAAATGTCTTAAAACATGGTTCAAGAAATCTAAAGGAAGTTTTTCTAAGGGGTTTATGAATGTTGCTTGTTTTCATATAACGGTAAATCAAAAATAAAGAAAGTAGAGAAAAGTGTTCAGATAAATGCCATATATTATCAAAAAATATTTTATACCCAATTTTCAAATATGAAATACCTTCTCCTTACACACAATATGATCAACCAGTAGAACTGCATCAAGACAAAGCAAACAGCAACACGTCAAAGTCTACTGTTAATTTCCTGGAAAAATGGAATAAGAAGCTGGTATCAAGGCCTTACCCTTCACTCATATCCCTAATAAATTTTCTGATCTATAACAAAATTTGTTTGCACTTTTAGACTTTTAAAAAGCGTGTTGTCCAATGGTCAACCTACACCCTGCTTAGACTTTGCAAAGGTATTCGAGAGCAATAGGATAAAATACCTCTTCCGACACTACAAAAGGCTTTATTGTCTTGGAAGTTACGGTGTATAAAGATAGTGAATAATAAGTTTTATCAAACAGAGCATTGGAAACATAAAAATTTTAGGTAAAATATTTCTGTAATTACAATGAATATCGTCTAAAAATGTGGAAAAAGGCTCTATATACTTATAATAACTAATATATTTGTTTTTCAATCTCATTACAATGCATTTGAATTAAATACCTAATTTTATTAGCTTCCTAGCATATAAAAAATAAATCTAATTAAAATTATTCACTGATGTCCAGGTAGAAATTTCGAAGGAAGAAACGGTAATATTAATACACACGATTTACGGCAAAAATTGTTGTTTAGTTTATTTTTCCTTGAGAATCAATGGGTTTTTTGAGATAATTCCATATTTTATAATGAAACCAAACGATCTGAGTATCTTGGATGCAAAAATTGTGAAATTTTAAATACACCTGCATTCAAGAAAAGACCTTTAAATTGTACTGTTTGGCAGATTGTACCGATTAAAATACGTTGTATCTTTCAACAGCGAATAATTGCAATTTAACTAAAAGTTTCAAGGTTTCATAAGTACGATTTCCACGATCTCTCTCACATACATAAAGGGCAAATACGATGTTTGAAATGAAATTTTCATACTAAGTTCTTTCGATGTAACTTGTTTTAAGTTTCTAAAGTACAAAAAATAGAACCATAAAACACTATAATAGATCAGAAAAACATTTTGGATTACATTCCAAGTTTTTGTGATTATATGAATAGTCACAGAGGTGAAAATATCAGGGTAACAGATTTCTAAAACTGGAATATTATGGTTACTTACAGGATGAATGCTTAAAATGAAATTTTCAAGCTTATTTGATTTAAAAATGATAAAAAATACGTGACTTTCAAAAATATAATATTTATCAGATTGGTTCTTTTCTATTTCTTATGAACTTGACTTAACACATCAGAATATGCTGTATGTTCCTCAGCCCACAATTGCTAGAAAAAAGCATGGAAAAAACACAACCAAAAATTCATTAAATATGTACAAAATATGAAATAAATAAGAAACACATTCAAAATTTTCTCTTCCAGGTGCACGTGTTCGACTAGAAGACGAGACTTGCATTCACAATTTGGTGGCCGAAGGTGCCTTCGTTTTTCCAAAATGCGAAGAATACCTACATGTATACAGATTCTTGTTTACACTGCTGGCCACTGTAAATGCAACACCCTGAAGGAAGCGTGCAAATAACATGAAATTTACAACATGCATTAATGGAGGTGGGATATGCAAATGATTAGAATTTCAGTGCAGACGCACATCACCCGCGCCAGTGGCACCACTTCAAAGCACTATTTAAGGCTTGGAGTTTTCGACGAATTAAAGTTCGGCAATTGTGTTTTTCTTGCGGTTTTTTTAAAAAAAAAACGATCAATTATGCCTCGTAGTAAACAGCGATCATCGTTTGATCAAGAATCCGAGTTCGACAGAGGAAGGACAGTGGCCTACCGAGAGTGTGGATTATCTTTCAGGTAAATCGGTAGTCGTGTTGGACGAAACCAAGCAACTGTAATGTGGATATGTGACCGTTGGATGCAGGGGGTACGACGGATCGACGTGTTCGATCGCATCCACCTCAGTGCAACATTTCACGTGATGACAGGAACATTGTGCGCATGGCAAAGACGGATCTCTCAGTCACATCAGGAACCATAGCACAGCACATTCTGTCTGTAACGCATCATCCAGTGTCTGCGCGTACCATTCGACACCGTTTACAGCAGAGTGGTCTGTCTGCAAGACGTCCATTGCTTCGTCTACCCTTGACGCAGAACCACAGACGTCTCCGACGCCAATTGTGTGATGAAAGAAGGATGTGGACGGCAGAATGGAATGCAATTTTCTTTACTGACGAGTCTCGCTTCTGTCTGCAACACCACGATGGTCGGATTCGAGTCTGGAGACACGGAGAGAGGATGCTGAACAGCTGCGTTATACACCGCCACACTGGTTCTGCACCGGGTATTATGGTATGGGGCGGTATTGGATATCACTCTCGCACTCCTCTAGTACGCATTGCCGGCACTTTAAGCAGCCAGCCCTACATCTCCGAGGTGTTGGAGCCAGTTGTCTTTCCTTACCTTCAGGGCTTACCAACAGCCATATTTCAACAGGATAGTGCGCGACCACACGTGGCACGCATTGTCTAAGGGTTCTTCGTCAATTGTCAGATTGAATTGCTTCCCTGGCCGGCTCGCTCTCCGGATCTTTCGCAAATAGAAAACATGTGGTCCATAGTTGCTGAACGATTGACCCAGATTACATGGCAAGCTGCCACCCCAGATCGACTTTGCCGACGTGTGGAAGCTGCTTGGTCTGCTGTACCCAAGAACACATCCAAAGTCTCTTTGAATCAATGCCGAGGCGTGTGGCAGCGGTGATCTCCAACAATGGCGGCTACTCTGGTTACTGATTCTGGAAGGAACCACATTTCACAGAAGTCTATAACTTTAATCATTTGATACTTGGTCAACATGTTACCTACTAAATAAATTTTGTTGTGATATCTCTTGTCTTTCTTGGTGTTGCAATTTGGGTGGCCAGCAGTGTATTTAATTTCCTTTATAAAAAATAATACAGGATGATAACATTCGATGGCAGCAGTTTGAAAAGTGATTGGGACAAAAAGACTAAAGGCGTTTCGACACTAATAGCACTTAATATGCTAAAAAGTCATCTTTCTACACAATCATAGATAAACTGAACCCTTAATAAAATTACTGTCTTGCATTTTAGATATGAAACTGTATCTTAGTTTGTAAGGATCGTAAGTTTAACTAACGTTTATTTTATTTTAAAACTTTACTATCATCTCTTATTTTCCACTTCCGCCCAGAATTAACACGTGAATATGTTTATGCAAATTGTACTTGCTAACGCTTAAGTATTTAAATTGTGGCTTTTTGCCAAGAGAGTAGAAGAGAAGAGAGAGAGCCCTCTTGCTACGTGTCTTTACGCGAGCTTGCCATCAGTTACTGTCATCCTTTAAGGCCAGAAGTTTAACCCTCTTGAAAGTTAAAAGACGTATTGTAGTTTTCCGCAGTTTGCGTACTACAGACGTAGTAATTTAAAAGGCTAGTCTTAGTGCTAGTCATCTGTGTGAACTATTAAAAGTTAGCTCTTATTTAAATTTTAGTTAATAGTAGTCTTATAATCTTTTACGTTTAGGCCACAAGTGGTCGGTCTTTGTATCCCGAAGAGCGGGAACGTCTTAAAATCGATAAGAAAATAAAAGGGAATTTTAATCCTTCTTATCTTTGTTGTATCTTCTAGACACTCACGAACATAGCTTTTAGTAAGCTCCCTGTTCCTACTGACTTCAGTTATGCTTACGAAATCAGCTAAAAGAAACATAAGTCCTGATAAGTTAATAAAAATTCTAAATTAAAGAAGTTGTAAAATTACATGTAAAAACAAGCGATGAAATGGAATTAAAAAAGCCGATTTAAAAAATGCAGAGTAATAACTTCCAAGACGACGCTAACACAATACTAAAAATGAGAAAATTGAAGATATTGAAAACGATATTCCACAAATATACATTTGGATAGTATCTATAGTATAATAAAATTAAGGTAGTACGATACGATTTATTTAATGGCAGTTTGCAAATAAAAGTATTTGACAAAGACAAATTTGTATGCATCTGAAAGATATCTAATTCTGATAAATATTGGAAACTTGCATTAATACATCAGTTCAAGTAAATGTGGTCCCTATCTGCACACCATTAAAATCAAATACTTTGCTTAGTAAATATACGTCGACTGAATACAGATTTCTTCTCTTAATGTTCCCATCACACAATTTTTAAAATTGAAATATTGTAGTACAGAAGTACGGTATCATTCATTGGATATTTTATCTTTTATTCATTTACACAAAATTCTAGCACATGAATATTATTTCCGCAATTAAAGGCCTGCAAAGACTAAATAATTGTAAATCACTGATAACTCACCTCAGACTCGGTTTTTTGAGATTTAGTTGGGCTATATGAATGAGACAAATTCAGAACTGTTCCCCTTAGAACATCGTCAACGAAGGCAAATTTTCTGGGCAATTCTTGATGAAGAATAAACATAATTTATTCGCCAATAAGCAATGTTATACAGGACAGTTCAAAAGACGCTTTAATAGTCGTCGAAAAACTACGATAAATAGGATGAAACAATCAGCAACACAGCCTTCAGGCTATAACAGTGAAGATAGCTTCACAGGAAAGCGCTAACGTAGAGCGATCTAATCTCTGAATTGAAGACACTGTATTTGGCGTACAGACAGGGTTTATATAACTAACATACTTTCGTGAATATTCTCAAGAAAACCACTTAAAATGTGTTCTAGAATGTTCTCGCTCCGCCTACGACATATCACCAATTTTATCGCCAAATGTGGCAAGCTTGCCTTTCCCTGCCACTTTCTGGGAACCCTAAATACGTTTGCGGGGATGCTATCTCACCGCACGTGGGCATTTCGCAACAATATAGCTTGGAATATTCGGAATAATCCAACCCATTCTAATCACTTAAATCGCGAAATTTGCATTTCTTGCAATACATAACATTGGCCATTTCAATTCATAATGAAATAATAGGCATTCATACATCTCCTACTATAAGCTACTCCTATAAAAATATCTGCAATTGTTCACGAATTTTTTATGTGTGAACATAAAGAACATTATGTATGTTTCTTCTAAAAATAAAGCCTAAGGCATTCAACTATAACTTTAAAAAAAAATGTTTTCAGCATTTTTGTGCGTGAAGTTCATTTCAAATATTTAATACACCAAGGTATTAAATAAATATACGCTAATGTTTTAAAGTAATGCCAGAAATGCAATTTTCCATTTTAGATATGCTTTAACGTGTAATTTCACACAGAATTCTCAGTGTTCCAAATAGTAATGTTTGCCATGAAAGAATGTTAATAGAGGTTTAGCTAATTATCAGTATCTATGAACGTATTACCGCACGCAAGAGCTATTTAAAACATGCCTAATTAGATTTTTCGAAGAAAGTCGTTAAGGGTTTTAAGTACTTGCATTACGATCTAGAGAAAATGCAAATTATTCTGTCTGTGAAATATATTTCGTTTTCTTCAGATAAAAATCGTAAAATCGTGGAAACAAGAATCGCATTTGGGCGAAACAAATGCTTTAGCAACATGAATACCATTTTAACCATTTCGTAGTAATTTGTATGATCGGAAGGCCTTTTGTAAAAAGATTGTTAAAATCTGTATATGAAAATTAAATAACTAGATAAAATCCTGCATACTATCTCAAATGTTAACGAATTTAGGCACTTGGAGATAATAAAACGTTCTTTATATTAATACCACTTACAACTAAACATTACTTATAGTTTTACTGATTTATATAATAAATATTTAGGATTCTACCTTCAGACAATAACGTTATTTACGTGCATGACACAATGAATATCTAAAATTTATTATAATGTGCATAAAAAAGCTAATATTGTAATTATACCAAAATTGACATTTCTAATATCTTACTAAATAAAGATAGCTTTCCGATGTACTGCATATGTCACTTACGTTGTAAGATCTCTCTGGCCCAACTTGTCAGTCACTGGGATAGTGAGTCACGAAAACGTGCGAAGGGGTTGAAACAGTTTTATTGTACTTTTAGAATTACAACTGCGTCTACTCGACGTTCACAAACTGCGCCAACTCGGCGGTTGAACTAAAAGTAAGGTAAAACTGAAAATAAGAAACTAGATGAACAAATGTCAAACACTACCGACGAGGCTCTGAGATCTTAACTAACCGCGTTTTTAATTATCGCTGATATTCAGCGAGATTACTGATTTAACAGTTGAAATCTAGCACTTCTGCAAGGCTAGGCACACATGCCGATACGCGCCGATCTAAATTCTACTAAGGAAAATCTCCAGCGTAGGTTCAAAGCAAGACTTTTACACGCTCGTTTTCGTCTACTATTTAACTCAACTAGCTTCCGCTAAATTTGAATAAACTGCGCGTGCTACTACAATTTACATACTCTGGCACAGGCATTTCTAGGGGAAAAATGAAGGCTAAACAGGAAAGAAATATGAATTTAAAATAAATGTTAGTTAAAATAAATATAAACCCTACAACGTCACAAACTATAGCATTCTATAATTTAAACTATAGAATGTTAGTTTCGAATAATAATTGTTATTTTGATAAGTGATTAAAGAATCGTAAAAATATGATTTTTGCTCAGGATCTTAACTATTTGTTAAGAACAAGAAACTAATTTTCATATAAATACAGACACTAAAATAAAAAGAAAAAAAATTTAATCAAAACTGATAAATATTAAAAATGCTTCAATGCAATAATGAGATATATTTTAATGAAAAAATTTTAGGTTCCATCAGCGAACTGAGTGGTAAAGTAGCTGAACACTGGTAGTTCGATCGGGGTTCGAATTCCGGCGAAGGGGGTGTTTCTGTGGTTTTCTCCATGGGTAACGTGGATAAGAGCCAGTGTCTGTCAGAAAGTCTTCCACGATGGTATTCGTCGTATCCGGCAGGATCTCCCGTGTGCTTCGTCACGAGAGAGATTTTTATTCGTCAATGACCATTAAAAATTTTAGAAGGGTTTCTTTAGATGATATGATCATTGATCATTGATTGTGTGTTAGCATAAAAGTATTAATAAAAATATTAAAAATTGTCTAACAAGAGCTAAGAAATTTTGAATAATATTTTTTTAAATATTTGAGATGGCACAAATACGCTTAAACATCTTGAAAAAGCTTTAAGTTCATGAAAACATTTTGATTTCTATTATTAGTCTATTGTACCGTATACTTCAATGGTATGAACATATATCTAACTGAATGCACTCTGTCTGTTTCAGTTTCCATTAATAAACTCTGCACAATCCCTTAACTCAAGGAAGGTTTACCGTCGTAAAAATCCCTAAACCGTTTCGAAATAATTCCTTTTTCGTCTTACTGG
>KK119352.1:104192-138233 GCA_000611955.2 Stegodyphus mimosarum | reverse complement strand
TACCCTCCAAACTACAAGAGAGGACTTTTGTCTCGGCAACTACTTAGAGTGCTCTCATGCCACAAAGGCACTATGCAGTTAAAATATTTATCCTTTCTCCGGAATTCGAACCTGTGTTCCTCAGTACGCTAGTCAGAGTCACTATCCTGTTGGGTGGTACATACTCGTTTTAGGCTGTTAAGTTTTAATAACAGTCAAGTTTAATATAAAGTCTGTATTATTTTCTGTTTGGTTTATCTGGTACATAATTGCTCCTCCAAGAACGTTATGGAATTTTTTAGTTTTTTAGAAGTTCTTTAAAAATTTAGAAGCTAGATAATTTACTTGATTCCCACCGTGAGAATTTAATGAAAGTTTGCATTTGTCGAAATCTTCAGTATTTTTTGTAATCAATTCGAGTTTTCTTAGTGATTTAAGTAATCAGTTGAGAGCAAACTTTAAGTATTTTACCTGAGATAAATTTGTTCTTGGCACTTGCTATACTCCAAAGCAGGTCATCTAATTTGTTAACATTATTGTTGACAAACAGTTCATTTCTTTCAAGCTGTATATTTAGTTTTAGTTGCAACCCATCAAGAGTGGTTCAAATAAAAGTTTTCCTAATTTTTTATTCTATTATCTTTGTAAGTAAATTAGTTTTAGTCAGAGCGATAACTCAGCGAACGAAAAAAATAGCTGTACATGAAGTACTGCTAGGTAGGTATACTTTTGAGATTAGTTCAATAACGGAGTCATAAGTTCATTAGCGGAAGAATAGATTAAGCAATACGTTTTAGAAATATTGCGATAGCAAATTTATTTCGGATGGTAAATCACAGTCCTATATTTTCAACCTAAAAAATCAATCCCTTGAAGAAAATAAAGATAATTTTCAGACTAAGGTAGGTTTTTCTTCTACTTCTTCATAACATCCACAGCTTGCTACAGGCTAAGGCTGCCTCTCCAAGTTTCCTCCACCTGACCCCATTCGGCGCAATAGCCCTCCGTCGGTTAACTTCAATTAACCTTAAATCTTCCTCGACATCATCTATCCATCTAGTGGGCGGTATTCCTTTTCGTCTTATTCCCTCAATTCTCGAAAAGGTTATCTTTATGGTTGAAAATGCATCATATATAAACACATGGCCTATCCATCTGATGCGAGATGTCTTTGCGATTCTCACAATATCAATTTCATCATATTTCCTACATTTTCCATATAGTTCATGATTATACAGAATCCTCCACATGTCATTTTGTTGTACCGGTCCAAAGATCTTTCTTAGGATTTTTCTTTCAAAAGTTGATATCAGGTCTTTTTCTGCTCTGTGAAGTATCTTCCTTAAAGGGCAACCGGCCTTATTAAAGTTTTATATAAATTTAATTTAGTTTTTACGTTCATCAGTTTGGATTTAAGTTGATTTTTAAGGCCGTAGTAATATCTATTAGCCATAAATATTCTATTTTTTATTTCAATTTTTATATCGTTTCAGCTTGTGATCAATGCGTCTAGATATTTAAATTGTTTTACGGTTTCAAAGGTATATTTTTTTATCTTCAAGGGAGATAAATCAATAGTTTTATTAGATGAAATCATAAATTTTGTTTTGCCTTCATTAATGATCAGGCCCATCTTTCTAGCTGCATTTTGAAGCCAGACAAATGTCTCGATCACAGCTCGCTTTGATCGTCCAATGATATCAATATCATCTGCAAAAGCCAGCAGTTGAACGGTTCTGTGCAACTGATGGTAAGGTCGGTTTTTGTCACGTGATAAATCCAAACAGACAGCCATGTTTCAAAATTTAAAAAACAAAAATTCATCCCCATGTGATCCAAATTAACCGAAATAAAAAATGCAAGATGTTTGAAAGAGCACATGAGATATTTCTGAAGGCAGCTATAGGTATAGTTTATAAATTCCGAACGCAGATTTATAAAAATACATTCTGCATTGGAGAAACGAGGATTCAGAATAAATGGCTTCAAACTATCATTTGCAGAAATCCTAAAATTCAAAATTATATATTTAATACAATTAAAATTTATATAATTCTTTACATCGACGCATTTTATTCGGATAAATTCGCTCTTTTTGTCTAAAGATCTTTCGTGCAATATGAAATATATGTACTAGTCGTTGACATTTTTAACAGAAGTCTCGTATCAATATTTAACATCCGTATATTCTTTCTACAAAATGTTCTAAAGTTATTTCAAAGTCAGAATCATAGAATCGTGAAAAGTTAGTGAAATCTTCGTCGGCATTCGAACTCCAGACCTTCCAATTGGTATTCGGAGATGTGATCAATTACACCCTTGAAGCAGAAGCTAGGAATATCTTGTACTGTAAAGGGTAACTGGGAAGGGAAGAGAGCTTGTCGACAAATGCAGGTGGTGACAAATTGTCGTCCACCATATTAAGCGCCACTGTAGAATCATTAGGAATCTTTCACAACCATGCAGCATTAACAATGCCATTTCTGGATATCAGTTGCGGATCTTCTGACCATATAACAGGACGTCCTACCAATTATACTACAAACGCACGCAATGGGGAAATACGTTATGTATTAAGTGATCTTCCTTATTTCGTGTAATTGTTTTATTTGGTTCCTTTTAAAAATTGAATCTAAGTTCAAGAAACTTACGATATGGTATCAAAACGTTTGAAGACTAGCTCTGTTTACCTGTCGTACCTTCATACCCAAGTTTCGTCACCGGTAGTGATCCTCGAGATGACGGACGTTTCATCCACGGCAAGCTGACGAAGTTCTTGGCAGACTTCGATGATCCACTAGCATTAGCTTCCGAATAGTTTCAGCATTTTCGGGAGTGTTCGCGTTGAAAGTCATCTCCATCTCTCGTCGTCTTCCAGTGATGTTCCTGAAGCTGGCGTGCCGCTCAAAGCACCTCGAAGGACTCATTGCAGTACACTTGCTGAACCACGTCAAGCGTCTTTTTGGTGGATCTGCTCAGTTTTACAGAGAAATTCACTTTCTCTTGTTGATCTAACTTGTTGATCATTATGAAATCGCACACGCAGTAACGCACATGGTCAAAATATAACTCGTATTCCAGCTCTAGATGTGCAGAGGACCATGTCTCTTGGCACATTGCCTTATGACGGTCGGTGCCCTCTGTGCTTGTACATGTATCTTTGCGCTGCTATCTGTTCATATGTTACAGAACTAGTCTCGAAACATTTTGATGCTACCTCGTATTTGTGCATGTGTACTTTATATTATAGTATTATGTGTATACTTCTAAAAGAATTTAACAGCATTTTATTTAATGATAGAACTCATTCATGTACATCAGACATTTATACAAATATTTGTCTGATTTTTCAAGCATATTATTTCATTAATTCATTTCAAACAAATTATTCCAATATTACTGTTAACTGCAGATCTACTTACGGAAAACAAATGTTGCACGCAGGTGTATGAGGATTTGAAACATTTGGCTACACAGAAGGCTGTTTCATTTTTTAAATACTGTAACATACACATTTTTTTTCAGTTTATGAGATGATTTATTATTGGAGAGACAAAATTTTATTTATTTGATTTTATAGGAAATCATTCGGAAAATTTATGTTTACATTTTTAATAACACGAAAATTTACATATATTCCTTACTTTTTTCTAAATTTAGAAAAAATTTAAAATTTTATTTAATATTTTTAACTTTTTTTCTAAATTTAGAAACAGTAAATATACTACCGCAGAAGAAAGCAGCTTCTATTTACCTTTAACCAATAAAATATTTTTATTAGTTACAACCAAATATTTTGCCTAAATTTTAAACTTCTTAACAATCAACAGTTAATAATGTCAATCAAAACTAGTAAACAAAAACATAAGGACTACATAGTATGAATTATGTTGCGATAGTACAGCGGTCTTCAATCTCTCCAACGGTTCGCGAGTCAAAACTCAATACTCTATATGTCACAGTAAAAACTTGAAAAGAAAATTATAAAGTGCTCACAGTAGTTGACCAGTGTAATTAACTAAAAAATATAAAGATATATTTAGTTATCTTTGAAAGTTAACGAGAAGCTACGCGCTACTACGTTACTATGTCTGTAACGTGACGCCAGCAGTTACATACGTACGAGAGTAGCTCTGGTTTTTCGATTCGTCAGTAGATGTATATGCAAAATAGCTTCAAATTCGTTGCAAAGTTTGTAAGACGTACGTAGCAACAAAAAGAAAATATAAAAGCAAATTAAATGCGGAATATAAAATACGACTGCAGATGGCATCAATAGAGTTATACTTTTATTGCTCGTGTAAAAAATGCAAGCACACTCCTGTCACTAAATATAATGTAAAGGCCGGTGACACACGGAGCACGAGTTAATGCAATTAATGAGAAAATTACACTAAATATTTTAATTTTTTTCAGAAAAAATACAATACCTTTCTTTAATAGTCTCTACATGAAGTATCCATAACATATTGATGCACTTTATATATCATTTTAAGATACATTGTCATAAGGGTAGGATGGGATTCTCCGAAAATCCTTATAGCTCTAAGGGTTTCGCCAGTCAACAAAGTTAAGACCACTGCAATAGTATATATATAGATAAGGCTATACAAACGTGTAGACAATTCCATAAATTTTCACGTAGAAATTGTATGGAAATGGTTTAACGGGTGCACGAATATTTAATGAAATACTTCATAATAGACAACTGTAAAACATTAACGTCTTATGTTGTTGAGAAAACAATACATCGTTAGCATTAAACTGATTTTCAGGAAGATCAAACTGCAGCCTTGACTTATGTACTTATTTGGTTAATCTCACACATCTTGAAATTCTCACATATCTTGAAAACAGGATAGTTAAGATAACATATTTAGCAAATATAAGTTTAACAAAATTTCAGCCTATGCAATGGTCTGGTCTGTTTAATACAAACTCATTAACTCAGTTTATCGACCATTTAATAAGAATTATGAGGCAGTAGTATCCTGGGAATTCTCTAATCAGATTTATGAAATTTGGTATATCGTAGCTACGGCCTTATGTTGGAAACAGACTAGCTTGCAGTTATCGTACTTATTTATCTTACTTCTTTATCCCAACAGCACATTACAGTTAAAATAGATAAATTAATAGATACATCAAGTTAAAATAAATTTCTGCAACAGTAAAAAAAACAATAAAACTAGATGATGATTTTTCACTCTTAGTACTCATGCCTAAATAGCTTTCGTATACTGATAAAAAGACTAATTGAAGAATTAGCTGTAGATCCTGCAAAACAAGGCCTTCTGAAGTCCGAAACCCAGTACATCTTTGTCCACTAGAAACATAGTTGTTCCTAAAGATCTATATTATTGCTGCATTCACAGTAACATACTCTATAGTGCGCTGAAATTTTGTAATAACCCTGACATTCGCATTTATAGATATACTAATCATATAGGTCAAAGTTTCCCAAATTTTTCGACCTCGCGATTTTTCAGTCTAGGGTGTAAAATTATGCACCCTATCTCACCAAGCGCCTGCAAAAACTCTTTAGCACACCAAGTGGTCTTCAAAAAATTAAAAGGCGATTTTTAAAAGAATACAACATAATATTAAGTAATAATATACAACTATTAATAGCTGCATAAGCTTATTTAATGCATAATTATAAAACGTCTTTCCTTAATGAAGAATTAATATGTGTAAGTACACAGTAATAAAAATTGTACAGTCAACTCCCGACTATCTGGAGGTAAAATATCCGGGTTAATCGGCTTATCCTCAAAAAGGAGTTAACTTTATTTATTTAGGAATTATGGAAAAATTACTTTCAGAAACCGACACAAAAAACAAAACGCTCCACAAAATAAATGTAATGGAGAAAGGATATATTTAGCTAACAGCAGCAATATAAGACGATGTCATAGTAATTGGGTACATCTTTTACCCAAAACAGGACGCAATATAATTGTATATAGTCTGGAATAACTAAACATTGTGAAGTCAACCATAAATTGCTTGTTCTTAAAATTTAATTATGTATACTGACATTAGTCTTCTGTTTCATACTGATGCCTATTGTGATCCAAATGTACATAAAAACAAAGAAATATCTACTGGGAAATTAGGAAGAGACATAGACAGACATAGGAAGAAACAGAAATAGAAAAAGTGTACGACACTTCATTCACGTTGTGAAATGGAATTGTTCTCCTGATTGATCTGCTTGAAAATACAACATTTCTGTTATTTGTAAATTTAGATTACTCCTCTTTCCTCTGTTGTTAACTGCTCTCAGATATACGTTGACTTAAAGTTAAGTGTAGATATAGTTCTTGATTATCCCAGTTAACCGAAAATTGAGTGTACTTCGAATTTTTCGCAATTCACCAAAAATTATTCCTACCCGTTGATGGATTGCAAACCATATTTTGGGTACCACTGGTGCAGGCTATTATGATGTTTTCGAGAATACAAATTAAGAAGCGATTAGCAATGATTACCGCCTTCATGACAGTATGAAACAGTGAGCATAGTTTCATGAAAATTATGAAAAGGTATCTAAGTCGAGGTCTTCAACACAGGCACTTGACTCTCAGGAAGGAATTCGATTTCAATAGAAAGAAAATGGTAGTTTTAAAAACGTATCTTTGGCAAGTTAAGCACATCTATTATTAATATAAATTCTCGACATTATGGCATTAACTACTAATAATTAATTACATATATCAAATGCCGTATAATAATGCTTTCTAAAAAATACAGATCGCTAAAAATCTTAACTTGCTGTAATCAGAATCTTCTTCTTAAGCTGATAATTTTATTTTTATTCATTTTAAAGAAGTCTCAAACCATGGTTTGAAGAGCACTTTTATTTTTTCTTGTTTTAATTCCTTATGCCGTATAAAACTCAAAATGACCATATTAATAGCACGCTGAATAATATGCAATGAGTAATATTTGTATAGAATTTAATAGACTTCTTGTGTTATAAAATATGTTTACAGTGTTTTGGTACAAAGCTAAACAATTACGATGGTAAACTAAAATCCATTCTTAAGTAATAAAGGGATATCATGTTTCGCAATTTCGAAAATATTATTTTTGTTCCTTTCGCTAAAGCAACATTCAAGGATTATCTAACTAAGGATAATTACGTCTTCGTTAGAAACACTATAAGGAAAGCTGGTTTACATTCACGTTACACGTAAGTAAAACCCATAAATATACATGCAGCCAGTCGATTGAGCAAGATCTGAAGCTCCATTAAAGTACCAATTTCGGTGACACATCTACACGGGCACTGATAGTCATTTTTGTAATTCATATTTAGTTATCGAACACAAAGGCATGTTTATGCCTTTTGCTTTTTAACAGAAATTTTTACCAATACATAATCATTTTCAAGACATCTGAAACAACCCCATTTTCACGTCTATATAAGAATTCATCATAGTTTGGCATAACATAATACATATCCTTCTTAAATCTTAGACGAAATGTTAGAACTCGCATATCTAAACTATCATCCGTCAGTGAAAATAACTATTAAATTTAAACTACTTTAAGGAAACACGGTCCTGCAAAATGTGGAAAGCATTTCAATATTCTTTTATCCTTTTCGTGAAAAATGCTTTGCTTATCCTTTCTTTTATCTTTCTTCTTTCACCCATTTTACTTGTTATGCTCAAGTAAAAAAGATGTGAGAAAAAAATTTAAAATAACAAATAGCACTTTGAAACGTACTTAAAGAAGACTTTACTTTCCTGCCATTTTTTTCGCCTTATACCACAATTTATTTTTATTCACTCTTTCTTGGTTGACAAAAACCTTTCTCTGCAAAAGGAATTCTAATAAGAACTTGAAACATTGTCATAACACAGAGTTTGTTTTTCTTCTTTTACTTCTAGGTTGACATTGCTATCTTTGTCTAGCAACGAGTTCGTTAAGATAAAAATAGCTGCGTTACACAAATTTTATTCAACAAAATTTTATAAAAAAAAAATAAAGAAAAGAAGAAAACGCAAAGGAGGGAAAATACGCACAAAAGTTATCAAAAGCGCCATTTTGCAATCCAATATAATTTCAGTTATAGCATAGATATTTTTTGCCTTTTTGATCCTTATCTGATCAATAAGGTAACTTATTCGATCCACAGAAAATTCCTACCACACAATAGTCTTTCATTCATTGAGGTACCTGCGCTCAGCAAGAGTTTTCGTTTTGTTCAATGAAGGTAGGAATCTGGGAGTTTTAAAGAAGAAAAAAAACAGTCAAGTTCAGACATCTATTTCAGAATTTTCTAGGATATTAAAATATGGACAATAGTAGTAGGAGCATAAGACATTTTAAGCTTTCACATCTGTAGAACGTCTTTTATGAACTCTCAGAAAAAAAATCGATTGATATTAGAGATCCTGGAAGGGCTCAGGGAAAGCAAATACCAGGAAAAAAGCTAATAATTGATAAATCTGGTAATAAAATTTGATTAAAAAACTAAAATTTGATAAATAATAATTTCATCTGCTCGAAAGCTTCAGAAATTTTGCATGTTTCGCTCAATAGTGTCATAAATATTTCCATGCGCTTGCCTGGTTGGTACCTAAATGTTTCGGTACCTTCCATTCTTAAGACGTTGGATAAATGTTTATAAAACATCGAATCACTAATTGTTTCTACTAAAAGTCTCTAAATGCTTTTGGGTTTTACCGCGACAGGGGAAAAGGTATTAGAACAACAGTTTAAACTGTAATATGAACCTTGCAGCTTGATCCGATATTAGTGCCATGTACAATATTCTATTATATTTTAGTAATTTTATGTGTATAAATGTTTGTGTCGGTACGCAACACAGAATAAAATCACTTTCTGGATAATAAATGATTCAATACATCTCTACGATGACATATTTTTGGTGACACTATGGACGCAACCGATAAGATAACCTGCGGATGGAATGATGGGCTAGAATTTTGAAAGCTAGAATTTCTTTTTGCACGATCACGGCATTGACGTAGGCCCCTTTAGATTTAATACTGAGGTTGTTATATTTTTATAAAGTTTAGATTTTAAGTAATGATTTTATTATTGCTTGTTGTGAAATGATTACAAAATTAGTTTTGGAAAAGAATGTACTTGATGTAAACATGGGACATGATGTTCCGAGGTTAAGGGAAAAAAAGATAGTTTCATAGGCAGCTTTTCCTAATCTTTTAAGAGTAAAGGTGCCGCCCAACCGGTATAGTGGTTAGCGTCGCTGACTGTCATGCCGAAGGGCCCGGATTTGAATCCCGGAGAAGGCATGAATATTTGTAAATGCATAGTGTCCGTGCTCCATGGGGGCATTCCAAATATGCGGCGAGCAGAATGTCATCTTGAGAGGTTGGTAGAATGGGAAGAAGGGTGGTAGACCGTTAGAACCATTCTCCCGGGGTGCTCTCCATCAAAACTGGGGGCGGAACTGAGCTAAATCGCACTGTCACCTGTAAGGTGCTCAAGGCTGTGGCCAACGACAGGTGTATCTTGACTATAGATCAGACAAATGCAGATTAGTCAACAACAACAACAAGATTAAAGGTGCAATAGATAAAACTTTAAGAGAAATTTATAGTAAAGAACATGAATTTAATGTCCTATACGATAAAACTCATTGATTGAAATGACACGTGTTCTTTTTGGTGAGATGAACATTCCTAATAACTTGACCTCAACTGTGCGCCTTCATTTGACTAGGTAGAAGCTTGCATTGTGTTATGTGAACTGCATGTTGATGATTTAATTTAAATTAGGTATCAATTATTGAAGAAACCATACCAGTACTAAGAGACCTAAGTTACTATTGAGACAAACAATAAATTAGCGACAGTGGTCTTCTAATGCAGCGACTCTTAATGAAATATGGAAGGAAACTTAAATGAAATGTCAAACACCATTGAATTAGGCAAATATTCCATTAAGGTATGGTGATTCATTTGAGAGAATGATAAAGAAATTCAGAAGAAAGAATTACAAAATTTACATATGCGATAACCAAACAGTGTTAAGTCTATGTGATATGTTGTTTGATTTTTCAGGATTGATTATAGCATTCAGAGGTTGAATTAAACATATTATGCAGATTATGCGTTTCATTTAAACAGACTATCTGAGAAAGGCTATTAAATGGAATGAAAATATTCCAACAGAATCAGAATCTTTGTTTTAAGAGTGATCGAATGAAGTAGTGGAATGTGACAGGTTTGCAATACACAGACTTATTTTGATGAGCTGCAGATTTACCTGCTGGAATTATATTCTCAGACGTACTGTGTAGTATTTATAATTTTTATTCAAAAATTCTGCTGGGTTCGTTTGATTAATAAGATAAGTAATTAGAATAAATTAAGTTTTAAAATCCTGTCAGATACATCGTTTCTTTCAAATTAACGTAAGTAATCACTTTAATCTTAAAGTATAATGTTGGATTACCTCAGGCCTTTAGTAACAAAGCTTTTCGATGAAGAGGACAGCACATTTTTAGTAACATTTTGAACGTAGTCGTTGCTTAAAAATAAAACTAATTAAATTTATTGAACTGAAATTTATACAAAGTATGGATAAGAATTTTAACCTATTGGCGAGTTTGGAATTTCGCGCCTAGGTCAATTAAAATCTATTTACATTTAATTATATTTATACTGAATTACCTCTGAATTTCGTACAAATACTTATTTAGACGCATTTTCAAAGCTTGACCACTGCTAAGTAGTTATTCATTTTCCACCCACATGAGCCATTTTTCCGTAGTAAAACGTCGTTTTAGACAGCTGGAATTGAAGCAAAAGGGTTGCTTTTTCAGGCGAAAAAACAGAGTACAGTTTTTGGTTCTAATTTTTTCTTCTTTCTCTGGTGACTTGAACAAGTTGCTTAGCGGTTTCTTTTGCTTCATGATGAGTGAAGTTTTGTTAACACCTGGTACTGGCTAGACGGTATGCATGCTTCAACATCAACATTTTGAATTTTGCCAGGAAGGCTTTATTTACATCCGATAGCTCTTAAAAGAATAGTCTTCCAGTTTTGAACTCTCAATTTTCCTGAAAAAAGTATTTTTTAATCTATAGAAATATTTATTAGCAAAAGAATTATCTGTTAATATTCCGCAAATAAAAATGTAAACTTTTGTAAAAAATAACGAGATTTGGAGTCTCAGCGCTATTTGGCAACATCCCAAATTTCCAAAAATTCAGTTTCAAGAATTTGGAAAGTCGCCAAAGGCATCGAATCTTGTAACAAAACTATAAAATTATGAATGAAGAGATAGCAAGCGAAAGCTATGTATTCTGGCTAACCACATACGGTAATTTAAAATAGAAAATTACGGAACTGATGAAAATTTAATCCTTAATAACCAAAGTCAGAATACAAGAAATACTGAAAGTCAATTTTCTGCGGAAAGTTGTCTCATATTGCAGATATTTTAGCATACTACAAACAGTACACACGTTACGTGATAATAAATGTGCTGATTGCGGTTTAAATGCACAACACGTTAATAAATAATGATGAGAGCAGTAATCTGTTTTAAACCAGTTGCAATTAAATTAATAATAATCGAAATAAATCGAATTTAAGTCTCAGAGTTGCAAGGCTACCGGCAACCGAATGTTAAA
The DNA here is from genome assembly GCA_000611955.2 of Stegodyphus mimosarum. NCBI lineage: Eukaryota > Metazoa > Arthropoda > Arachnida > Araneae > Eresidae > Stegodyphus > Stegodyphus mimosarum. Next base: position 126,615 of record KK119352.1, on the reverse strand, counting down.
ACCACTGAACTCAGGTAGGTTAAAATGGGTTTAAATCACTGTGAATGTGTGACCACTGAACTCAGGTAGGTTAAAATGGGTTTAAATCACTGTGAACTCAGGTAGGTTAAAATGGGTTTGAATCACTGTGAATCACTGTGAATGGCTGAAGGAACATTTTGTGTTTTTTTTTCCAAAGGTAATATGAATACAAGGCATTTATCTAAAACTGTCTCTTTAAGGTAAACTTTCTGCCACCTTTTGGAGCTCTTTCCCCAACAACAAAAATACTGGCCACATTTTTTTCATCTTTTTCGTCTTATATTACGCCAGGCCTTACAGACAGTTCAGGACTAAAATTCTAATTCAATTTCTTCTTAGTTTTTAGACTTAAGCAACTAACTAAAAAAAAAAAAAAAAAAAAAAGAAACATTTACAAACCATTAACAGCTGTCTGCATTTGATGAAATGTAGACATATAGAATGCAATATAAGTAAAGCGTAAAGAATTTAATTGTATATTCTTAATTTGATTATAAAGAGATTGATTCAAAAAACAGACTAGAATGTTTGCAAGGCGAAACTTGATGTGAATAGTTTTTTATATCCCCGGTTATTGAACAAAACGAATTTATAAAGCTGGGCAAATCTCTACAAAATATTTTCCCTCGCTAACTAAACATATTTTGTCTGTTTATTTTATTTCATTTACAGCAATTTATTTGTTAACTTTAATTCTATACCCTTCTTTCTGAATGCGTGGAAACTATTGTATTTTTTTTCAGATCGGCTTAAATTTTATATAAACGCAAAATACAATTTTACTGAAAAACTAAGGGAGCATATTCATTAAAAATAATTGGAGCATTTTCATTGAAAACAATTGAAATAAAATAATACACAAAATAATTACAATTGCTTTTTCTCTTTTAGAAGTAAATAATATTAAAATATTTGACTGCTAAATCAAGATGAATGGGAAACTGATACGTATTACATTTGACAACGCAACGCTGTTTTGAATAACTGACGCATGATAATTTAAACTTTCTTTGGATAGTTAACAATTGGTGATGAAATTGATCAAAACGTTCGTCATGGGCGATCAATAATCCCATATTTAACAATTTAGCTTAGATTCTCAATAGAATCTTAGCAGCTAATTATTTTATTATCATGTGTTTCTAGATAAATGATTTCATTTGTATATTTGTTTAGAAAAACTGAGAGTTCATGGATAGAAGACCTTCCATGTTAGACGACTTCGAATTCTACCATCTTCTACAAAGGTTAACTCGTAGAATGCTACCATCTTTTACGACCTCTATACACTCCTCATGTTCGGGAAGCATACAGCTGGTATTTGAAGCTATTTTTCGTATGGTTACTTTTCAGTCTGTCATTTGCATAGGTACCACATTCTCCACAATGTGATAGAGTAGTTTTCAGTCCGCCAACCCATTTTTGTCATCCATAATGGCGTTAAGAGTAAATATAATTTCCTGGTCCATATTTCTTCCTCTTTTCATCTACCGCTGATCATAAGTACGTTTCGGTACAAGTTTTCGATCATCAAGAAATTGTCAGTCCAACTACCATTTGCACAGCTTCGATATGTATAAAACTACCAGATCAGCAATAACTAGGTTTCCAAACTTTTGAATATATTTTTATTCTGCGACGATATTTTAGGAAATCAGTAAGCTGCCCGTAAATCAGAAATAAACCATCGTCAATTCTAAACTTGAAGCTAATTAATTAAACAAAAAACATGTCGCAACTAATTAGTTAAACAAAAAAGTGTCTCAACTAATTAACTAAACAAAAAAAGTGACTAAAAAAAGCAACGTAGCATTAAAACCTTTCTCTTTGAAAATCAACTGTGTATTTGTTAAGCTCTAGTATCTAGGGTTTATTTTTTCATGTTATAAGAATACGTGAATTACCATTGACTCCCATAAGCATAGTTACTGTTTATTTACAAAAATAATGATCTAAGGGAAACTAAAAGTAATATTATTTTTATTCTCATATTTATTCCTTTCCCTATTACTTTAACATTGGATATGTGCTGAAGTTACTTTACACTCTCAACTGACGCGAGATTTTGCCAAATTTAAAGGTTCTCTTTTTCGTTTGTTTGAACGTTCTTTTTTTCTTTTCGTTCATACAACGCAATCTACAGTTTTTACTACCCTCAACAATTACAGTACTGGAGCAATCCCAGAGGCTCATAGTACGGTTGCAGTTGTCAGTTATAAGACAAGTTTCATTATTTTAAAAACGAAATTTAGAAGTCATATCAACTAGTTCCACTCAAGCAAATGACTTTGTCACGATTAGTTAGGCATTCTGATTTCCACACGAATGTGTCGTTAGTTTATTTAGTTTCGAGAACACATTAGAAAGATATACGAGTGTACTTAGTCTCAAGTCATCAGAAAGACCAGATGTAAAATCTTGTTAACTTCGCTTACAAATACCAAGACATTTCTGAAAATCTAGGAAATCCACAAGAGAACCAGTTGTGGTCCATAGACCGCAGTTTGAGAAACGCTGCTGACACTGAGAATGAGGGTTGGCTTTAAGTAGTTAATTAGCTTTAAATAAGCTCTTTAATTGTTACAAAGTCAATAAAGGATATGAAGTGATTAGTATAATTCCACTTTAAAGTAGCTTATATATGAAACACCTGTGCTCAAAATAAAAAGAATACATAAATCTGATAGTAAAAATTTAGTACAACATAGCTGTAGAAGCATCGCTGTGCGCTCAATTAGACATCCCAACAAATGAATACAGAAAAGTTATATACAGCAGTTATACATTTCTGCAGTAATAATAATGTTTGCTACGCTTTCAGAAATAACTAATACAATAAATTGTATACATAACGATGATAAATTTAAATGTGAAATATTTTACATATGAGATCCATTAAAAACATTTGCGATTTGCCTTAATACAGATCGCATATGTACTAAAAAGTGGTTAACACCTGTAACTCTAAAGGCTTTAGTAAATTCAGCAACTTAATACTCACACATTTAAATTTGATAACTTTTTAATTAAATTTATAAACTGTTTTAACATGCACATGTATGTATCTTTGAAAACTTTAAATTTGATACAGTTTTAAATTAAATTTATAATTTGCTTTAACATGCACATCATTTTCTAAGATGGAACTTTGATATAGGAATCGCTAAAAATCATGCGCATTTACTATCAAGATGGTTTTAATTTTTTAAATATTTTGTCCTCAGAAACTTTCTCAACGCCATGAGGAAGAAAATGCATATTAACTGAAAGAAGAGTCAGCAATACATTTTGAAATATTTGAAAAAACTTCGAAATAGCATCTAATATTTAAAAAAAATTGTGTTTAAATATTTCCATTTGCCCACCAACTGTTAATCATTTCCTTCGTCCAAGCACGGAATTCTAGAAAAGTTTCGTTATTAATAAATAAGACATAAAAACTTCCATGCAGCAAAATACTCACACAGTGATATAAGAGACACATAAAAAATCTCACCATAAAACATTATCATTTCATTTCCTATTTATCCTTTCCATGCTCTAATAACTTTCGTTTATCATGCATGAATCGGAACAGCAAAATACAAAGAGCCCACGAGCATATTTATCTGTAGTATAGACACTGGCAAAGAAACCAATCTCGTTACATGCTGTTCAGGTCTGCATGTTATTGATTTACGACGCACAAGACCACGACACCAAAGGGCCAAGAAAGATACATGCAGCGCAATTTTTACGGTGGGAACTGAACTTACTTTTTTATTATTATTAACGACGTGGGTGGCAGGTTGATAAAGCGCCAACTGAACGGAGGGGAAGAATTGAGAGGGGAAATAATGCATATTGAAGAGCAACACGACTTTTCAATTAGAAAAGCCTGAATAGAGTGTTTCTGATGATAAGAAACGAATGCCCGAAGAGCTAGAAAGTCGTTTACGCGTTTCTGAGGGGAGTTTTACGCACAGCAGGGGTCATTTTGTCTGAATAAGAGGAAATTGTATTTTGGAGAGGAACATTTTGTATTGCCCAACAAAGAAAAAGAACGTAATGTGTTGTAAGATCAAAAAATCAGTTTTTCGGTAAACGCGAATATATATTAGAATTTGGAGACATTTTACGTACAATCATCGTCTGACATGATCAAGGCAGAATTTGCGACATCTATCGGCATAATATCTTCGCAGATATCTTTTTGGCTCTCATTTTGTAACACTCCCTAGAATTTTCTCTTTCACAGTTGCAAAGCATAAAGAATGAGAAATGTCCTCGCTGGGATTCGAATTTCGGACTTTCTGATTATAAACAGGAGGTACTTTCAATTACACCCCGAAGGCACGATGTTAGAAGCATGAAACATCTTCAGATTCATGTTAAATGAAAATAACTGCGAAAACACTCGTGAAGTTGATCTGTTACACTAGAAATAGATCTTTGGATGAAACAGAATTAGTGTTTTAGTCGGGAATGAGGCAAAGGATGGAGTGACTTTCTTTTCAGCACACGATTGGCACAGGAGCTCAAAATTGGTTTCTTTCTTATAAATAAATTACGTGTTTGCTACTTACAAACCTTCTGTAGGCCAAGCCAATGTCGATCGCATCCTGGTAGAGATGTTACGATATATCTAACTTATGACTATGTCAATATTATGGTGGTGTCCATTCGATATCTCACCTATGCTTGTGTCGCTCGTATGCTGGTGTCAACCTTAAGTAGTGTCCATAGTATACATGAATCGAATCTGCGTAGGAGATAGATAAACTTTAATGCTATCAGATAATGCTTTAGAGATGTTAGGACATTATCTAACTTATGACTATGTCAGTCTTATGCTGGTGGCCATTTGATGTCTCATCTACGCATGTGACTCTCGTATGCTGGTGTCGACCTAACTCAGTGCCGATAGTATACATAAATTGGATCTACGTAGGAAACAGCTAAACATCAATGCTCTTATACATCATTACATTATTATCAAAATTGTTTATCGTATCGATTCTTTGTCGTATCAGTCATATAAATAAAATCCAGTAGTCACTTGTGAAACTCATTAAAAAGAAAGATACCAAAATATACTGCAAGCCCTATGCCAAGAGAAAAAGCTTTAAAATATAGTTGTGCTTTGTATAACGATCATCGTGATCAACAAGCGTTCTACACAATGAGAGCGTGCACCGCCAAAAATTATTTCCCATAAAGAGTTCTGTTCACCACTGCGAACCGTATACGAGCGTAGTCAAATACTTGAGTGCCAAATATAAAGCTAAATTTGCTTTCCTCTGCTAAATAGAGCGTAAATACAGAAAATGCTCCTGTAACAGAAAGCTCAATCTTGCCTAAAATGCCAACGTTCTAATATTCATAGACATTCAAAATCACCTTTGGGTACCTTTTCCTTGCCTGATGGAAGACTTGCACATATTCATATTGATATCGTAGGTCCTCTTCTACCGTCTGAAGGTAAGCGTTATTGTATGACAATTATTGACCGCCTTACCAGATGGTCAGAAGTTATACTTACTGCCGACATGTCATCTCAGACTACTTGAAAAGTGTTAATGCATAAACGGATAGCTATATTTGGCTGGCCTGTATCAATAACAACTGATCCTGGCCAAAGGATTTAATGAAGGTTTTGAGTACATACTGCCTTCGAACCGCTGCTTACCATTCTCAGTCCAATGGACTGATTGAGAGATTTCATAGACAACTTAAAGGTGCAATAATGGCCCATAACAATCTAAAAAGGTCAGAAATCCTGCCTATAGTTCTGTTGAATATCAGATCTGCCATTACCGAAGATATAAACGCTACTTGTGTCGAAATTGTTTATGACACCACAGTTAGATTACCCTCAGATATGCTGAATGTTATTAATTTCGTACCTCCTTCTGAATCTTATGTTTCACAGCTTCGATCAGTCATGCATTCAGCTAGACCGATTCCAACCGCTAAGCATGTTCAACCATCAATTTATGTACATCCTGAACTTCAAGCCTGTTTATTTAAGAACATAAGTATTGGAGCAACCACCTTAATAGAACTGGCAGAATTTTCAAATTGTGCCATTCGCATAACAACCGTACATTTTAAACAAGCAGTATCGTCATTTTCATACGCAATTTTTTTGTTGTATTCGAAATTCCATTGATTTTTCATAAATAAATTGTGATATTTTTTTCATGTTGCTTTAAAATGAATTGTGGGATTTGCCTGCAAGGGAGAAAACTGCGATACCATTCTGTCGGAATACAACATTTTCCTGTGTGAAGGTTACAGTTAACAATAGCTTTGAATCTAATCTTAAAGCGATCGCCAAGAAATCTCTGCTAGAATGAAAGAAACAAAATCATTTATCAATTGACATGAATATCTAATTAAAACGCAAAATATGTAGGTATAAGTGTGTTTTTCAAGTTAGTAATCATCCTTTTTTTCCGCCTTTAAAAAATCACAGAACTACGTTAAGATGTAAGTAACATTACACCTTATAGTAAGGTTTACATTAATATGTAAGTAAGATTTATACTTTTAATTGTGCCTTAAAAAGCATATCTAAAGTGATCGGAAACACTATTTTGAAAACAGAGTTTATATCTAGTTAGCGATTAATGAAATATAACAAAGAGACTGAAGAAGTTGTTGTTGTGACTTAGTCCATCAGTTTTATAATAACATCAGAACAAGCCCACGAAATTCATCGTGACAAGGAGTGCAAGAAAGCTCCTGTCGTTGACAACAGCCCTGAGCACCAAGACAAGAGACAGTACGACTTCGCTCAATTCCGTCCCCCCCCCAATTTTGATGGAGAGCACCCTGGGGGGGACAGATCCGGTTGTCTCCCACCCCTCACCACCCATCTCCTATCAGCAGCCTCTTGAGAGGACTTTCCCGCAAATTTAGAGTGCCCCCATGTCTCACGGACACTATACATTTACAAATATCCATGCCTTCCCTGGGATTCGAACCCGGACCCTTCGGTATTACAGTAGGTTTCCTTAACTACTATACCGTCTGGGCGGCGATTGAAGTAGTACATTACTCTGTCAAACCCTTCAAACCTTTATCTATTGTAGAGTACAGTTTTTCCAATAGCGTCTTGATAACGTGTAAGCTATATGACAGAAGCATATTAATCGAATGTTTCTAAATTAATTATTAAACTTTTTCCTCATTAAAACCATTCCTAATTAATTATTTATATCTGATATTATTCTTAACGAATGTTTCTGCTTTAATTTATATTACTGACTGCAATTTTAATATCGTTACATTTCAATTTTTTTATTTACGTTGAAATTAAAAAAGACGCAATGCAATTTCAGTTTTGGTTATGGAACTCAGGAAACCGACCCAAGTATATATCGTGTTTTTTCTACATTTGGCATAGGCTAAATATGTGTTTATCTATTGAATCTATTTCGGGATTCCGCCCAAAATCACTCAGCGTTTTAACAAAACATACGAGAACTATACAGCAACATTGGGGCTATATTGCGTCTGGTGTTATTAATATCTTAGGCAGCTTTCAATTAATTTCTTTGTTTAATGTTTTTATTATTATCCAGTTTTAGTCGAAATGAAATATTCTGACGATGAAATGATGCTAAATTTCAAGAAGCTTTCAAAAATATTACCGATTCCGAGTAGCAGCAGGAGCATATACCGTTTACTACTATTGGCGTAACAAAGAATAGATATTTTATGTTGTTGAAAAACAAGTCTAGACAGCATATGTTTGTCGAACGTTTTCTTGCTGGGACTTAAACTGAAACTTTCCAATTAAACGTTCAGGCTGTTTTCCTTTATTCTCTTCCTTTTTAATAAAATAATTCTTTGGAGACGGTAAACTGGAAATAAAAAATACTTCACACATAAGCCACCTTACATGAGCTCAGATAGTTTACAAAAACTAGACATGTAAAGTTAATAAACTTTTTGCTTTTTCTTTCTCTCCGCCAATCTGTATACATCGTTAAGGGAGGTAATATTTTCGATTCAAATATTCAATAGTGAATTTTCAGTAGATAAGCACCCATTAGGATCCTCACAGCACACTTTTAGTATTTTTATAAAGATGTCTGTCTTTCTGTGTGTCTGTATAAATGTAAATATTTTTTTCGTTCATTATAACTCTTACATGAAACTTCCGAAAATTTCGGTTTTCCGCATTTAAGCTTTTTATATTCATATAAAGAGTTAATTAGATTTTGGGTAAAACTGAACGTCAAGAAGTATCTTTTACTTTTAAATCCCCTAACAGGTTTTACTTAGAATCTATATTTAACATATTATCCAAATCCTTTTGAAATTTTAGTATTTGAGACTCTTACGTCAATGGAACAGCATATTAGATTTTGGTTAAAATTGACAAATTGAAAAAAATACTTTATTTGAAGCTCTGAAGAGACTTTCGTAGAAACAAATATTATAAGATAATACACAACTTCTGAAATTTGGCATTTAAAATAGGTATGTGACTGAGAACAAAATATTACATTTATAAGCGTTAAATGTATTCTTCTAACTATGCTAAATGCAACGAGAATAAGGTTATTATGAAGACGAGTTATGATGCGATTATTGAGAACCAGTCCTCAATTTTGTATTCGTCTCATTTTTGTGTCGAATCACTTTTCAAATAAAACGATGCTGCAACCAGATGCCCATCGCAATGTATTACTTTTACAGAAAAAATGTAATAAATAAAAATAATATAAATATGAAAAGAAATGCATAACAACTTTTAACATTCTGTCGAAAATTTGAAAGATATTCTGCTTTTAAAAATATTGTGATTGTTAAGTCACTGATTTGTGTATCCGGAACAATATACGTATGAACAAAGTATATACGATGGTCTTGGGTGGTGTTTATAATTAACAATGAGCCATAAAGATTAAAAACAAATTAGATTTGATTTACAAACAATTAACCGTAAGTGACAGTTTACTTACTGTTGACTGATATTCCACCAACTCCATATTTTAATATGGAACTGGTAGGATGTTATGTGCTGCCCAAAAATAAGGCCAGAAATCAATATAAGATATTTAAGAAACACTAAATATGTATGCGGATGACAGCAATGAGTTAGTCGTTGATTTTAGAATTATCGATAATGAGTCAAATGGAAATGATATCCAAAAGTCATTCTGTTCTACAAATCTCTTAGTGATCCCGAAAAAACAGGTCCATCCAATATATGAAATATTGAGATTTTAAAAATGTGCTAGTGAATTTAGAGAAATGTATGACAACTATGTTAAGAAATGCATTCTACAACAAAAGAATATATGCACCCAGAAGAAATCTAGCTAAAATCACGACACTTAGCAGGTTCGAAGGTCAGTGAGACAAGGGTAAGTACCTTACGGGCATATGAGATGCGCAGCTAGGTTTAAAAGCAAGATTGCTCGTACTATAGGACTATTCAAACGAATCTGTCGACTTAGATGGACGGTACTGTGACTAGAGATACCTCTAAGACGTAACAGGCGGCAGCACAAACAGTTGTCGAAGGGGCGTATAGTCGTTTGAGAAGGGACGTATAGTAGGCCTTAGAGAAGCAGATTAATCGAAAAGGCGTATCGGCTGCCCCCTCGGTCGGATTGATTTGGTAGTTGCTCGGTGTTGGCGACAAAAGATCACGGAAGAGGTAGTCTACCGTCGAGGAGGGTCAGGGCGTCCTAGGAACACAAATGAGCTCAAGGATCGCACAACCGTAAGAGCGGCCACTTCCGCACCAACTACGCCGAGGCCATTTCCCACCTTCCAAGCATTCAGTGGTATCAAGGTTATCATTCGAAGACGACTGGCCGATGCTGGTATATGCTGACGATATTCATTCAGACGCTACTACTGGGAGACGTGTGCTCTTCAGCGAAGAATTCCGATTTAGTCTTAGCGCTGATGACCAATGCACACACGTGTGGTGGCGGCCAGGCCAGCGCTGTGAACCGACCGTCATTTGGTTTCGAGCAGCATACGTCAATTACAGAAGATGTGACAGTGTGAAGTGCGATTTGTTGAGACAACCGATCACCTCTAGTCTTCCTTCAAGGCACTATGACTGCTCGTATGTACCTGAACGATATTTTAATGCTGGTTGTACTGCCTGTGCTGCCAAGTCGTCAAGGTGCGATTTATCAGCAAGACAAAATTCGTCCACATACTGCGCGACTCTTCCAACAGTGTCTTCAACGATATGACGCACGCCCGTGACCTGCCAGTTCACCAGGCCTCTCGCCAATAGAATACGTTTGGGACAAGCTTGGAAGGCAACTGCAGACGTCCGGGAATATTAGTGAATCAAATGCCTAGTTGCTAAGATTATGGCATGATCTTCCACAGAGAGTCATAGGTAACCTACTTGATTTGACGCCTCGCCGTGTTTCAGCTTGTATAGCTGTCAGAGGTAGCTTAACATGTTGATTTCTAACCTTTCTCATGCTATAATTCTTAATAAAACGATCTTTTGTTCTGAATTTGTAATCATTTGTTTATCGCCTCATACCTACATACATGTTAAGTTTCGTGATAGTAATTCGTTCCCTTCTGGGGCATATATTTTTTCTGACAGAGTGTTTATGTAGCAAAAGATAATTTAAAAAAAAAGAAAGTACCTATTGATATCATTACCTGCGTGCTCAATAGCGTATGCAGGTAATGAAATTGAAGTAGCACTGCCAAGTATTTCACTAGATGAATATACTGAGTTCGGTGTAATTAAAAAAACAAGATTATGTTTTGAAATAAATTCTAGCAGAGACAATGATTTAAATTTACTCTTATTTTTGGAAACAGTCATTTGTGAATTTTGAAGCACATTTCCTTTTTCTATCAAAATATATTATGCAAATACTGTAAGACTTAATCATGTTTGTTTTTTAGCATTTTTCAAACTAATATATTCTCATGAAAAAACGGGACTACATATTCTATATAAATGCACGGACCAATATATTTCCTCACATGAATTCATATCATAAACTTGAACTTCAAGTACATATATATATATATATAAAACAATAAATTACAACTGTCACTCTTAATGTGAATTTTGTAGGTACAGTAAATTTTCCATAACATAAAATGCATAGTAATACTGATATACGTTCTTATAACTCATTATATTATTTTGTACATTCTTATACTGTTGCACATTCTTATAATAGGCGACTTGTATAAGTTCTAGAAAAATCTGTCAAAACAAAGTAGTTTCAAAAAGCAAAACATTATATTATAGTGTCTATGGGGAAATAATTGCTTGCCTTTTAAGTGTTCTTCAGAGAGATAGGTAGAAAATGCATCTTACCTAAACAAAATAAAGTAAAAATGAATTAGAAACATATATATCAAAATTAACTCAAAACAAAATTTAATCCAATAGCAAGAATTAAGATGAAATACTCAGTAATTGCCAAAAAATCGAAAACACGAAACCTAGCAAAAATAGCAGACCAAAATATATGCTGTTGACCTAAAAAGTATAAAGGTAAGTAACCTACAATCAAATACACTGGTTATCATAAATTAAGAAAAAATCACAATTACTGAAAACTTAACATGTAGAATTTTATGACTTACACAAAATATACAACAATATCAAATAACACAAAAAGAAATTACCAGACAAATTATGGTAGTATAGAAATTAGCACATGCATTGAATGAACAAATCAAAGGTGTCAGTTTGCTATAGAAAAAGTTCCTTCAATATGGAATATGATCGTCTCTAGAAGCAATACAGCACATACAGCGATGTGTGATGCTTTCAATTATGTGATCTATCAGTTCCATAGAAAGCGAGAGCCATTGTTCTTGCAAAGCAGTTGCATGAGCGGCAAAGGTCTGAGTGGGCGGATTGAGAGCAGCTACACGTCTTCCTAAAGCATCCCAAACGTGCTCGATAGGATTCAAATCCGGGGATCGAGCTAGCCACTATATGCGCATAATTGTTTCCTGTTGAAGATAATCATCTATGATGCCGGCCCCGTGTGGTCTTGCGATGTCGTCTTGTAACAAGAAAGCATCACTTATTGTCTCGGCATATGGGCGCACATAAGCAACAGATGTCATCTCTATAAACCTGAGCATTCACGGTTCGCCTTGGAAAGACATGGAGGTCTATGCGCTCACCCAAAGAGATGCCACCTCAAATACAGACACTGCCTCTTCCGTATGCATCTCTTTCACGGATGTTTGACGGAAGATAACGGGTTCCACGTTCTCTCCATATCAAATAACACCTACTATCGCTTTCTCGACTAAACCCGGACTCATCCGTAAAGAGAACAGCCCTCCATTGATCAGGCGTCCAGTGAACATGTCGTGCCCACTGCAAACGGTCCTCTTATGGCGTGACGGAAGAGGCACGCAAATGGCTGGTCGCTTCGCATACAGACTACCTTCGTGAAGTCTTCTACGCACAGTTGACGTTGACATCAACCTTCCGGTGGCTGGTACAAGGGAGGATCTAAGAAGAGTCGGAGTAACGGTTCTATTCCTGCGTGCACATAATGTTAAATGTCGGTCATCGGCGCTCGTCGTAGCAGTTGGCCGTCCTTGGCTGAACCTCCTAAATGCCGAATCTGAGGTTTGAAATTGCCTCCAAAGTCTATGAACCACATAAGGGCTAACATTTAGCCATCTGGCCACTTCTGTGTGACTTTATCGTGCCTCTAGTCTCCCAATGGCTTTCCATCGTAGTTCTGCAGGCAAATGAAGCCTGGAGGTCATTGTTACAATTGGCTATCTCAGATTTCTGATGTCACTATTACAGTGAAATGTGTGGGCTTGCTCTCAAACTTGGACTTTTATGCTCCTCTCAGATGATGTAATAATCGTAATCGGTTCTTTGATCTTACGGCTTATAGTTGCAAAAACAACTTTTACCATTACTTTTGGTAATTTCTGCCCTTAGGCGATGATTATAAAAGCAAAGGCAATACTGCCGCGCCGAAATTGGCGAAGCTATACATGTACATGTAAGTACAGACATAGGAAAGCATGTAATGCATGACATAATGGTACTGGAAATCTGCTGATTAGTGGCTAATCTGCCACTAATTTACTGTCCATGCAGTTAACTGCTTCATAGGTAAGTTTAACAAAGTCCTTTCCAAGCACAAAAGTCTCTGTCTTTTGAGTCTTTACTGAATAAATTCAGCGTTATGATTATACACTATACACACTTTATGAAAAACACAAATTGCACTATTGGAAAACTTGAAATATAAACGTGAGCTTTGTGTGATCTGGTGCCGATCAAGTCCATATGAATACAAAGTCTCTTGATATTTACATTTACACAAATATGAAAACACAGATAATACTGTGAGGTTTAAATTATAAACCTGAGCTTTGTCAGATCTGGTGCCGATCAAGTCCATAATATTAAAGAACAAAGTCTCTTGGTTTAAGTATTTACCACTTGGAATTGTGGAATATCGAGCGCGGCCGTTTGGCAGCTATTTCTAAGGTCGGATCGTAGTTACTTAGTTCTCGAATATGATCATAGGATGAGCTGTTAATATTTTGGTAAAAGTTGTGACATGTTGAAAGAATTTGATCAGCTATTGGGTTGATCTTTAAATCTTTGTGTAGTTGAAGGTTTCGCACAAACCATGGGGAATCTGTAATTTCTCTCAAAGTTTTGTTTTGAAATACTTGCAGTTTTTTCCTGTACGTTTTGTAGACTGTAGCCCAAATTGGTATTGCGTATAGAAGGATTGGTCTAATTAGAACCAGATACAGTTTTCTTTTGAGTCTCAAGCTTAATTTTGATTTTCTGTTCATAAGGGGTTGAATCACAATTTTGGCGGCTATGGCTTTTTGCAAAGTATATATTATATGATCTTTAAAAAGTAACTGGGCATCAAAATAAACACCGAGATACTTGACCTTATTAACAATGGGTACTGGGTGATTGTTGATTTTGATGTTTATTTCTATGGGAGTGAATTTTCTGTGCCTTCTGAATATTAAAACTTGGCATTTGTTAGGGTTTACTTTAAGCTTCCAATTATTTAAATAGTGGATAATTTGGTTGACTGCAATGTCCAGCTTATCGACGGCGAGTTGCGGCTTTATGGATTTCGTCAAAATTGCAGTATCGTCCGCAAATTTTACAATTTTGGAATTTAATGGTGTAGGCATGTCATTAATAAAGACATTGAAAAGAAAGGGGCCAAGGACACTTCCTTGAGCCACTCCGCTTCTGATTCTTTTTCTTGCAGATAGTGAATCTTTAATTTTAACCTGGAATGTGCGGTTTTTTAAATAGCATTTAATCAATTTGATGAAGTTAACAGGCAGTCGAGCAAGGTGCAGCTTAAAGAGCAAGCCCTCATGCCACACCTTGTCGAATGCTTTTTCTAAATCTAGGAAGCAACTTGCTATGGTGTTCTTTTTTGAGAAAGCATCAGCAATATATTCTGTTACATTAAGCAGTTGTAGAACTGTGCTGTGGCCTTTACGGAAGCCGAATTGATCTTGACTAAGAATATTTTTATTTTCTAGATGCTCAACAAGCCTTTTCTGAAGAACTCTTTCGTATACTTTGGCTAAGCTTGGTAGTAAACTTATAGGCCTGTAGGAGTTGACATCCTTTGGATTTTTTCCCGGTTTTAGAAAAACTGTGATTATTGCGTGCTTCCACTGTCCTGGGAAATAATTTAGCCTTAAACAAGCATTAATTATGTTGGTAATCAGAACAATGTATGTCTTCGGAAGAACTTTGAGTGCTTTATTTGAGATTCCGTCAAATCCAGGGGCTTTACGAGCTTTTAATCGCTTGATAATGTTGTTTATTTCATTAGGTGAGGTGGGTTTGACATGTTCATGACCATTAATCGAGTTTAGATTTTTTACAAAATTTTCGACATCTTCATCTGTGTCCTGGTTACTAATATTAGGGGTGGTAAAGGTGTTTTCGAGGTGGGTAGCTATTTCTTCAGAGATTTCATTATTAGAATAGAGTAAGCCTCTAGTAGTTTGAATGGGACCTATGTTGTAATTATTGTTTCGGAGGCATTTAGCTAATTTCCATATATTTGTATGATCCTGGTCCATGTTATCCAGATACAGTTCCCATTGTTCGGATCTATATTCATTTAATAAGTTCTTCAGCTCTCTGACTTTCCTGTTTACTATTCTTTTAATTCTCGGGTCGCCCGTTCTTCTCCATAATTTTGCTATCCTATTTTTCTCTTTAATTTTATCAATCAGGTAATTTGGGAGTTTTGGCTTTTGAAAATCTTTAAAATGGGTGGATTTGTAGATGGCGTCGTTTATGCTGGCATTGATTTTGGTAATCTGCATTTCTATTTCATGAATATCGGAAAGAGCAGGGCGTGCTGGTAGTTTTTCTAGGTTTTTTGTGAATTCTTCCCAGTTAGTGATTTTCTTCATAGGAGATTTATTTTGAAAGCCATGATAAAGGAATTTAACGGGTAAATGATCGGAGGTTAACTCGTGGATAACTTCTAGAAAAGGAATTTGAGTAGTATTTTTGCAGATAATAATGTCCAAGACGTCCTGAGTTCCATAAACACTATTGTGGGTATAATTGTTGGGTCCTATGATCCGTATGTCATTATAGAGTGCATACTGCCTGAGAATGCTACCATTGCTATTAATTCTTCTGGAATGCCAGTCAGTGTGCTTGGCATTAAGATCGCCAGCAAGAATTGTAGGGTAGTTGCTTTGTAGCAAACTATCTAAGTCTGCATTGGACATAGTATTTTGCGGTTTGTTGTAGACTGCAATAAAAACTATTGGAGCACTTGTGTGCGAGTTTAAAATGACTGCAGTGTTTTCTATGTTCGTATTAGCGTTTATTTCAAAGTTGGTAGCTTGTATATAATTTTTGACAAGTATCAGAGTGCCACCGCCTCTACTGAAAGTCCTGTCATTTCTAAAGGTCTTATACCCATGCATCTTGAACTTGTTGGAGGCTCTTAGATGTGTTTCATTGATTAGAAAGACATCTATGTTGTGGTCTGTCAAGAATTGTTGGATTTCCATATGCTTGTTATGCACACCATTAGCATTAAAGTATGCGATGTTCAAACTGCTTGGAACAGTCGTTTGGATATTTTGTATTGGATTAAGGAGCCTACTGACCATTATTTAGTAATAGTTGTAAGGCTTCCCAGCCAATTTGGAGTTTCTCCACTATGGTTTTTGCGTTCATGAACCTGTTGAAAAGTTCTTGGCCTTTTTGTAGTATTTTTTGAAACCAGGTGAACATTTCGAAGACGGAGCCTATTGGGTTGGTGTTATTTTCTCTATCCTGATTGGGGGTAGCTTGATCTTGACTATTCTGTCCGCTAGTGTTGGTTTTTGGGAGTGGAGGGAATTCCTTATCCCAAGCGTTTTTTGGGGTAAATGCTGGAGTGTATTGATTTTTCTTTTTATCCTCAACACTTTTTCTTAAGTTTTCTGGATGTCTTGGGCACCCGCGGTAAGAAGATACGTGATCTCCGCCACACAGGCAGCACTTTCCTGGTACGTTTTTATCTTTCTTACATGTAAATGTAAGATGATTGGATCCACATTTCAAGCAACGAGCATTATGCTTACAGTGATTTTTTGAGTGTCCATATCGCTGACACTTGTGGCATTGTTTATGCCCCGGTGAAGGCTTGAAAGTGCATACCTGTATACCGAGATCGAGAATGTGTGTGAGGTCAAATATCTTTTTACCTTCTATGCTTCTTTCGACTTCTGCGATGTAGGTGGGAAGTTTTATTATTTCCGTATCTGTTTTTTTAGTAACCTGACGTACCGTTTTTACAGGAATACCAAGTTCTTTTAGTTCATCATAAATGTCCTCCGGGAGGGTGTGTCCTGGTAGTTTCTTTATTACTGCTCTTATAGGCTTCTCTTGTGGTAAAGGAAAAGTGTGGTAGGGGATAACACTGTCATCCAAAAATTTTGTGAGTTTTCTGTATTCGTCGGGAGTTTTAACCTTAATATGTATGTCTCCTCCTTTGCAGTTACTTTCAAAATTTTCTATTAATTTTTTGATTTGGTCGCGTAGCGGCTTCCAATTTGTGATTTCTGAGATGATTACGGGTGGTACTCTTTTGGCAGTTTTAAAGGGATGGATGAATTCACCTTCCTTGTTTGGTTGTGAGTTTATCACTTGAGTAAATTGATTATTAGTTTCCATTTCATCGTCATCCGATAAATGGGTAAATCGATTTTTTGTAGAGGTAGCTGAAGCGCCAGATGATGTATTGAGAGTGCAGCGCCACTAATTTACATATTGCAGTTTCACTCAGCTAGGCGCTACTTGGCAACATATTCAAATTTTACACGGTTTGGCTTATTTTTGAGGGAGTTATCGCTATTTTTGTGATTTTTCCTTAATGTATGATAACCAGTGTACATTAAATTAAAATTTAAGTATGATACTAAGTAACTTTTAACTAACAAAAGGTTACATTATTTAATTGTCGTTTATTTCAAACGCATTTTGTTCATCTGAAGAAACATATACTAGAAAAAACGAAAGCATTTAATGTCAATGAACATTTAGGCGAAGGCCAAAGGAATGAAAAAATAAATCAGAAAAAGATATAAATATTCTTTATTTTACGCTAATAAATAAAAATGAGGTATAAAAAATAACTAGTAAATACAGAAAAATAAAATTTATTACTAGTAGAGCCTAAAAACTGGTAAAAACATTCATACCGTAGTAAATAAACGTTTATTCACAATACTTCACAAAACAGTGCAAAACTCTGCAGTACATATATTTCCCAATTTCCGATGAAACTAAAATTAAAAAGTTTCTGCTTATTTTCAAGATCACCTTCGAAAATGATACAGTTCTTTATTTCAAAACCTGGGACAAAATGTTTTGTTTTCAACCCTTTAATTTTCAGATTTCCTTTCGCGCATTCTCAGCGTTATTCCACAAAAATATAACTGACAGATTAAAGCCACTAAAATTATTAAAAATACATCATTAAGTAAGTCCTTATCATTTACGGAAAAAGCGAAGTACCATGAAAATTAACTTGATAAAGGGTAGTATTTCCTGCTGGAGTTAACAAGTTTCACTTGGAAAATAATTTGCTAAGAATGGATTTTAAAGCTCAAAAGAAAAATCTAAAATTTCTCTGCAAATTTTCTGCAACGAAATGAAGACGTAGCATTTAAGTGTTTGGACGATTTATGACAGAATATTTTTCAACAACCGCCAAGAATCTAATATTACAATTTTTGTATAAATTACAATTGATAGTTTCAGAGGTACGCGATCAACCTTTTATTTATATATTTTTCGAGTTTGGGAAAGGACGGCGGAATGATCTTCTAGCAGTGGTGAAAGAGGTGCATGGAGCTGAAAAGTTGAGAACCCCTGATTTAGAAAAAGTGCTGCTGATGGTGTGAACCTTTTACAGAGTAAGCATTGTAGAGTCGTTGGGATTTTCTTAAGGCAGGAAACCTGAAAAATGAGGAATGCCCTCACCTGGACTCGAACCTGGACCTCTCGTATATGTATATATTCATTTTATATATGTGCATATATATATATATATGTAAAGCATGTCCTCATATGATTATGCAAGTAACATATATATGTATATATATACAAAGAAATATGATAAGGATTTAACATTCTAATGTAAGACTACACAATGTGCTTTGCAGCAGACAGTTCTAAATTCGCTCCTGTATGCTGCGCGAAAGGAAGGAGAGATATGTGCATCAGCATTGATTATAAGTAGATATTCTGAAACTTTCTATAGGCTCTTCTTATTTTCCACTAAGCGAGTCTACCAGGTCTGAAATTTCTTCTCATAAGGTTTTAAAACTTGCATGTCCAGTGTTGAGCCGCATTCATGCAAGTAACGTTTCGGATTGTCAATTTAACTACAGAAGGATGGATCTGAATCTCAGAAGCCGAATATTGTTAAGCAAGCCGGGAGAGGCCAGTGTTCAGTATACAGCTGCATCGCTATTGAGCTCTGTGATTTCAGAGCTGGAAAGACCAGTCGAAAATGGTCGTAGATGGTGCACGCCGTTGTAGTTTTTTTCCATTACTTCATCAGATATTATCGGTATTTATTTTAAATTTCTTTACAGTTCGGCCCTTTTATTTTCTCATGCGGTACATGAGCTTTGATCCACTGCAGCGGATAAGATTGTCGCAACTGAGAAGTTCCTACATAGCATATACAAGACAGTTTCTAAAGGTGTTCCCGCTAATGGCTTGAATACGTACACAGTTCATATACGTACGACGGTACACTTCACTGCTTTGGAATTTCCAAATAATTCTGCTTAAAGGACAAAATAAAAGTGTCTAAGGTGGTTGGCCAGTGAAACTTCCAGTCATTTTTCATTTTCATGCAGAAAGCACTAGCTAAAACCTCCTCAATCTTGTACCACTGCTATACGTTTCTAGTTCTGTTGTCCGATGTGCTATGTCACCGAAAAAAGTTTCCTGATTATACCTTGCAGGATGAAATTTTACCGATGGACTCATCTTCTTATAATCTGTGCATTCGTATAGTCTGTGGCATCGAGTGTAATGACTTCCACTTGAAGTGACCACACTCGATGCCACGTATTTAGAAAATTTTGCAGCTATGGCTCACCTAAACCATTTTGCGGCTATGGCTCATTTTTTTGCTGCCAATTACATAATGGCATGAGTCCTGCAAGATTCAATAATGTATTTGTGCGTGTAGCCCTGTATGCATGGTGATTAAGAGAGCAGCAACAGAATGCCAAATGCAGAATCTCCGAAATCACTAAAGTTCCCGAAGTCTAAGCTAGTCTAACGAAGGGTTTTGTTAGCCATCTTGAAGAAGAAGCATAGCATATACAATAGTGAAAGTGACCTTGCCTTGCCTTTTCACAACCACTACCATTTTTCCACCTTGTCAAATAATCTATGCATCTACAAGACCTTGCCTATACACCTAAATAAAAGCTCTCCGAAAAGCTTCAGAGCAGATGGTAGTTATACGGTTGTTCTAGCACTTCTAGAAGTTTGGAGAAAACTCCCCTCTAGGGTTTCAAAAATATGTTTTCCCAAAACTGTCCGATTATCATCAAAATAGTGAAAAATGCCCAAATGTTGCCAACCAAACTGTCACTAAATGTACCAGAAAGGATTTTTTTTCATAATTTCTACTGCCCAATATTTGCAATTCAAGCGTCCATCGACTTCGAATTTTAATATACAATATAAGATATAAAACTTTACAAACACAGCAAATGACCACAAATTCGATAAACAAAAGTACAATAAATTATTAATTAAAATGCATTGAATAAATAAATAAATACACTTTCAGTTGATTTATGAACCTACAAACAATTGCTTTATAGGAACTGGTATCTTATGTTTAAATTTCATTTTAATTATACAACAAAAATGTATAAAACATCATGAATGACAATTAAATAAACAAAAAAATTACGAATTAATAATTATAACATTTTAAACGATTATAACATAATTGTTACGAATTGTTATTTAAATTACAAATCTTATAACACTTTAAGCGGTTATAACATTATTGTTGTAAAATATTATTAAGAAACAGATTATTCTTAACTGTATAATGATCTTTGTTATCCCAATGAGAAATGCACTTTTAAATACGAACGAAAAGGGTGAGCTCTAAAGCTTCGTAGATTGGCAATTTTGTTTTTAGCCCAAGAACCCAGACGAGTTATTAATTTCGTTTTGGCATTTTGCGTCGATTCATTTTTTACGTTGATTCACTTTTCAAACTGTTGCCACCATGTATTATAGCCCTGCATTATATTTAAATAAATTAAATAATGAAGAATCTGCATAAATGTATGTATGTTTCTCGCATTCTCATAAAACAACAGGACCTAGAGCCATCAAATTTTGAATAACGTCATCTTAAACCGAATATGGGCATCTGGAAGCCTTAATTTGGAATTTGTTTTATTATTTATTTCATATTTTGACAGACGTTACAGAATTTTTATCATGAAACGATTTCAAAGCGAGGAATTGCAACGCTGTACGAAAAAAAAAACATATTTATCTCCAGTGCATAAGACTGCGTATCGAAAATTCTAAACATATGCTAATTTAAAAATTGTTTTGCGATATTGCTGTTTAATTTAATTTTTTGCTTAAGTGCAAAGAACATGATATTTAATAAATAAAGGTAGCACATGAAACGTTAAAAAAACGCCTCTTTGGGCGTAATGTAAAATCGGAAAGCTTTCAGATTTTTTTTTTCCAACGGAGCAAAATTTCATTTTTGGCGTAGTTTATACCTGATTTCTTGCTTTGGAAAACTGTTTACTGCAGTTTTAATGACGAAAGATAAACAGAAAAGACAGGAAATATTTTAGACTTGTGGAATGTAATATCATATCAATTGGGTACTTAGTCAAGCATTCTACTTTCCCCATTTAACTTAAGAATCTAACATATATGTTTGCCTCTATAACATCTAGCGTCTCTTTTTGTATTTTAACAGCAGCATAAAATAAGAAAGAAGAATTAAGGGTCATGTGTGATTCATTCTTGAAGCGAAGATGAATTGAATACGAGTATTCACGCTTTTATTCGAAATGTAAAACTCAATGGTTGCATTGAGCAAAATATATCACTTTTCCTTCTTTTGAATAGGACACATAATTACTTCTGCATTACTAATTTTTATTTCCAAGTTGCATTTTACGCTAAATAATCTCTCGAAAGCATATAATTAGTGGCAACTGTTTTTGCGGAAATAACGTTTTCCTAATTATAAACAATTATTTATCGTTGTTTTATTCCTAAATAGTAAACAACACAAGTGATAGATGATATTCTTGTTTGTCTCGTCGTAATTTTAATACATATTTTTAAAATAAAATAATAAGACAATTTTTGACGTTAGAAATATTCTTAGAGGAATTCCCGAAGTATTACGTTATGTTACAACTCTTTATCGTCTATTGTTTAGCAAACCGTTCCATAACGACGACCAATCAAAAAAATGCCAACACCTTTATGCATGTCGTCGGAAATTAGTCGGAAACAGAAAGATTTTCGTAAGGATTAATCAACGTAAAGTTGCCAGTAACCATTACTAACCAATTGCTATCTTAAAAAATACGGCCTTCATTACGGTGAGACCCCCTAAAGTCCTGATATGCTGCCTCAACATGGCGGGGGGGGTGTCACTGGGCGGAACGGGCGAAGTACGTCGGGAGCATAGCTCCTGGTAGGGCCACCCTAAGCGTGAAGGCCGTTCCGATATGCCCAACTAAAGCATAGCAGGTGAAGAACCTTCAGAGGATTACCGTCGGTAATCGAGCTTCACAATCCCGGGGCTCCAGTGATCTATCCTTTTTCCGTCTCCTCTGCTCTTAACTGTAACTTTTCCTCTTTTCC
>KK119352.1:86857-98122 GCA_000611955.2 Stegodyphus mimosarum | reverse complement strand
GTACTTAATTAATCAGTTTATTACTAAAAACAAAGGTTAGCATGCATCTCACAAAAATGTACTGAGATTTTCGATTTCAAATTAAAAAGAAACAAATGTTAAATTTCTGGAGATAATGAAACTCATATTCTGTTTTGGATAAATTTCGATATTTCAACCTTTAACTGAAACAATACTTGCAGTAACAATGATATAAAATTCATTATATAGATATTTTCATACCGTCGGTAGTGAAAAGTAAAACAGTATTAATTCTTTTTTCATGCGAATTAATTCCAATTCCAGTATTTAAGAATGACAACTACTTACTTTCTAAAACATATTTAATTTCTTTTAATTTCTTTATGTAAACTCTTACTTTTAAGCATTTTTTAAACTTTCTAAGGGTAATAGTAGATATATAAAAAAACTTACTAAAGCATATATTATTCTTTTCAGAAAACAAGCTTTCAGAAAAGTCTTTCTCAAGGAAAGAAATTTCTGTTTAAGTTATTTAAATATGGAAAGAATCATGAAAGGGCACGTAAAGCCTACGCATTCCGTTTCTGGAAATCAAATTCACATAATAAGATATGTTTGAAATTATATAGAAAATACCATATAAATTTTTATTGTCAGTGTTGTAACTTCCCTTTATAGATAATACTATTCATTTTCTCAATTTTATCACTATTTAAGTAATATTTTTAGCATATATATCGTAAGCACAAAACGTCAGAACAGACTCAACAAAGAAGACATCCATCGTTAATAATAATATAATAATAATAATGGCAATAACAAAAGCCTAAAAACTGGTTTGCTGGAATGATTGAGCTAGTATCTGAAAGCTAAAGTACCGCCTCATAAGTTATAAGTTATTTTCTCCTCCTTTCCGCGTATCTTCAATATGTAACTGGAAGCACGTCCGAAGCAAGATGTAACTGGAAGCACGTAAGCACGTCGGGATATCTGGAGTTTGAATCCCGGAGAAGGCACTGCATATTTTTCACGCCTGTATAGATAAACCTAATGATACAGCCCTACAGATGAAAACGTAAGTTGATATGAAAATATTTACGTTTTTTAATAATGGTAAATATCCAGTGTATGCGTATAGTATGTAAACTAATAAAAACTTAAATCGATTATTTTTACCATAGGAATATTTACTCGTATATATCGATGGCATAGGAGTTTTATATCATGAATTCTACGAACCAAAATTTCGAAGATACACAAACGAGGGAGAACGAGGCAAAAAAATATCGCTTCGCTATAAAGTATAAACTTAAAGCTTCAGAGCTTCAGATTTTATATTTCGCCCAAAAGAACATTTTTTTAACATTTTGTGTGTTATCTTTATTTATTAAATATCATGTTCTGCGCACTTAGACCATAAAATTCAAATCAACAGCAATATCGCAAAACAATTATAAAATGAGCACATCTTCAGAATTTTCGATACACAGTCTCGTGCGCTGGAGATGAAAATGCTTTTTTTTCGTACAGCGTTGCCATTTCTAGCTTTGAAATCGTTGAGTTTGTTAATCAAAAATTCGTTGAAGTTTTACAAAATTTGAAATGGATAATAAAACAAATTCGAAATTCAAAACTCGTGCTTCCAAGTGCCCATGTTTGGTTGGAGGACTAAGTTATTCAAACTTTGATGGCTCTAGGTACCGTTATTTCTTCACAATGCGAGAAACATTCATGCATTGATACAGATTCTTCATTATTTAGTTTCTTTAAATATAATACATGGTGATAATATTTGGTGGCAACAGTTTAAAAAAAGAATCGACGCAAAA
This sequence comes from Stegodyphus mimosarum, assembly GCA_000611955.2. Taxonomy (NCBI): domain Eukaryota; kingdom Metazoa; phylum Arthropoda; class Arachnida; order Araneae; family Eresidae; genus Stegodyphus; species Stegodyphus mimosarum. The sequence continues at coordinate 96,332 of KK119352.1, read as the reverse complement.
TGACGTTTTGAAATTAATATCCCTTCTGGGCTAACGCTCTTTGGGGTAATATATTCTTAAATATAATTGACACCTACTGTTATCTTTGGACTGAATAGCATTGTTTTACTTTTAAGTAACATTAAAAGTTAAGTTATAATTCCGTTTTCGAGTATTTTCCTGCATTTCCTTTTTGAAAGCAAAAATAACGTTTTGTTTGTTTGATTACTGCTAAGTACTCCTGAGATGTCTGCCTAAAGAGAGAGATACCTTCGCAGAACAGTTTTTAAGGTAACAATCTGTCGTATTCACGTTACACACGGGGAAAATCACAAACATGAAGTTCGTTGGGATCTGAAACTGTACCAAACTATTGGGCTACAGAAAAATTATCCAATCGATCACTCGCAGATGAATGCAAAATTGTACAGATATAAAAGTATAAATATATTATTAAATATTGCGTAACTGTTTCGAAAAGATTTTAGAAGTTAATATATAGACAAAATAATAATAGATTATGGAAATATACATACAGTGCGTAATTTCAGTAAAAGACAGTATCAATAATAATAGATAGCTTAGTAATAATAATAGACAGTTTAGTAACAATATATACATCACTATGGAATTTTAACAAAATTACTAGATTTTTAAATTTTTTTGAGCAAAAGGTAGTGTGCAGGAATTAGAAATTTTACGATCGACGTACATGGATGTCTTAAGGTCTTAGAAAAGATTTTCATTAATTGAATTAATTTTATAAAATATAAATAAATATTAAAATAGTATTGCAAAATATTTTAAGCACTAGTGATTGTTTTAAACGTCTCAGTTTTTTAACGTTTATGAGCAATGCACGTTCATACAACATAAAATAAATGAAGATTCTGATATTCAGTCCACTAACAACAATTTCATATTTTGCCAGAACAAGGCATCTTACGCATAAAGAAAGCAATCCTGCATATTTTCAGATGTAAAAGAAAGAATAAAAAGTGCAATTATTTTATATTCATTCCAATAAACTGTATTGAAATATGAGTAAGTACTACGGTGCAAGGTTTCAGTCTCGCCAAACAAATTACTGTTTCAATATTGCCATTTACTAAATGAAGAAATTTTCCACCAAAACGTTATTGTTTATGCAGCAAAAATAGCAGGTAAAATCGCTGGTCTTTCTCGGAATAAAAATCAAAGTATTATTTTCATTTGAAAAGTAAATGAAATAACTTATGTTTCATCGATTAGTAACACTTTAGTCTTTTATAATGGATATACTCAGTACAGAAGCAATAACGCCTGAAAGAGGGAATATAACTAATCATTTGCGAACATTTCCCTGCTATATATATTAAAGAAATAATATTAGATGAAAGGCGCAGTTTAAATTTTACTGCTGTCTTTTAAATACCAGAATTTTCAAATATATATAGATTCACGTGGAGCATTGGTTTAAAGGAAAAAAAAAGTTACATCCTAGGAATGAAATATCAGGAAATTATAATAGAAATCCCGAGTCTCTCAATATGAAAAACGGAATGAAAAAGAAAAAAACAACTTTCGTCATGTGCGCTCCATAGCAACATCCATCAAAAATATGTCAACATGGCGAATTTTTTTGCAAGAGAATTGAATAGTATGAGAACATCAGAACAACTTCTGCCGGATTTGATCTGCTCATGGCAGATGGGGAAGAAATTCTGCTGAATAGGGGAAAAACTGCGTTATATTGGGAGAGAAAATCCCCTCCAATTTCTATTTTCTCTTTTTTCATTCAGTGCATTTATAGAAGAAAGTACCACTGAATCCTGATTCGAAACTCTTCAAGATCGGACAAAAAGAGTTTCAAACTCTTTCTTATCGCGACAATGTTCCTAGTTGTTATCAGAGTATGAAATTGAATTCTTTCTTTTTTTTAACTTCGATATCTTTTGATAAGCAAAAAATAAAAATGTCTATTCCTCTCCCCGTTCGTGAATTCTCACATATCCTAGTTGATGAACATAAGGAGATAAGTAAAATATTAAAGGCATATTATAAATTAAAGAGCTTTTTCACTAACATATGCACACTAAATTAATATATGGAAAGAATGGCATGCCTAGGAAAATTAAGTGGAAAAAAATAATTGGCGTAGATTTTAGCAAAAACAATTTCAATGATAGAACAATCTCGCCTCCTTTAGCTACAACAAATAAAAGACAAGAACCCCAAAACGAAAGACAGTTCAATGAATGTTTAAGAATTAACAGCTAAACAGCTATTTTTTCCTATTTTAGAAGGTTTTATGAATATAGCCCTGTATAATGAAGACATACCCACGCTAATAGTTATTATGCACTTATTATTATTAAGGTCTCGAAAATTCGTCTGTGTGTCTTTCTGTTCGCGGTACTTGTCTTTCATTGAATTTAGTTGAAGCACGTCATACAGTTCAATCGATAAAAGTACATATACGAACACAAAATATACATCAATTGTCTTATTTTTTCTAGCACTCAAACTAACAAATGCTTTTATGCTAGGAAATGAGTAGAAGGTATTATGAAATTATTGAAGATTTAATTTCCTGTTTTTAGATAATCCAAAGAAAACATATCAAAACTCTTAAATTTGTAAGTTATTAAATAATCGATACGTATAAAAAATTACATTCGAAGGCAGGATTGTAGTTTTCAGTAACTGTATAAGGTAATTCTCCCGCCTTCGTGGTGTAGTGGTTAGCACACTTGGTGCGTATTCGAGAGGTCCGTGGTTCGAATCCCGGCGAGGGCATTGCTCATTTTTCAACTCTCCTGGTTTAAAAAAAATCCCCTAAATCCGCTAAATCCTAATCCTGGGTTCCCTAAATCCCCAGTCTCCCTTTAAAATGGGGCGTATATAAGGCATTTCTACCGCTTTCTTGGCATTCCTTCGTGGTGTAGTGGTCAAAACGCTTTGCGCGCATTCAAGAGGTCCGTGGTTCGAGTCCCAGCGAGGGCATTTCTCATTTTTCATCTCTCCTGTTTCCAAATAACCTAATGACTCTACAGCTGTATGCGAAAATTAAAATGGTGTTGCTTACCAACCAATGCTTTCCTACAGAAACACTAAAAAAATACATCACCTCATACAGCTTGCTCACTTAATAGGGAAAAATGAAAGTGACCATTTGCTTCAGCTTTTATTAATTATTCCGATTTTGATTCAAGAACTCCCAAAAATTGCTTGAACCAACCTCATAAGTCAATTTTTGTTTTCTTTATAAGTAACTGAATTGGAAATAAATGTTTAAGAAATTATATCATTACATTAAATTCAGAAAACACCTTTTTAAAAAAAATAAAATCTAATGAAAAAGGAATTTAAATTAAACTTTTTAAAATTTAGAAAAAAAAAATATATGAAACTGAAAATTTCATTTCGATTTGTTCTCCATAGTTAGGTTCCGGTTTAGCGACTTAAATTTAATCAGGAAAATTACTCTGAAAATCACTGAAGAAAATGGAATTTGCCTAATTTATGTTTAATTAAGAAATAAAAACGCCTTTTGAAAGTTATCAGAATTTTCCTCCTTACATTTACTTTCATCTAAATGCAGAAGGCCAGGGATATGAAGATTTAGAGGAAGGCCAGAAGATGCGATAAAAAATCGGGTATCTCCTAGTTTTACTGGAAAGGTTGGCACATATAATGAGTGTCACCCGTTTTACTGGAAAGGTTGGCACAGATAATAAATTGGATATTTAAAATGAGATTACAGCTCAATGCATCTATCATAGCCATGACTCGAAATCTAGTTATTCAGAACTCATCATTATCCGAATCACATGTTTTTCTTTTCAGGTGTACTAAAAGCAAATATATTTTTAATTTAGATGTTTTAATTTTTCTAGTAAACAACATAAAAATAATTAGTAGATATTTCTAAGCTTCTTAAGAATCTACTAAATGAATTTCAATGAACACATATTATATGGACAATTAAAGGTGAACAATATTCGACAAATGTATAGCTTATCAACTTTAACAGAAAGGAATTACTCACTACTATATGGTAATGTCACATTTCAGCCTTTCCTACGTCAGGCTTTATGTAAATAGCAACACATATCTTATCATTTCAGATCTTTTCTATCCTTCAGCAGTTTTTCGAAGTGGATATGTACAGGCTTTCTTTTTTCCTTCACTATGTTTGGTGGGATTCATTTGGGAGAGATGGGTTACGTGTTCAAAGAAGAAGACTTATGAAATGACAGCACATGCTTTATCACATGTTCTTATTACACGTGTTTTTATGTAAAATATAGTTCATATTTATTATATAAGATACCAAAATAACTGACGTTAATTGTGTATTTAAACAGAGTCTAAACACGTAATTCAAAGGGCGAAGCTTAATTATGATAATAATTTACAGTATGTCACAGGACTGTTTCATCGCATTTTCGTTTTAACGTGGATCTCTAATGTAAAGGTTGGCTTGAAACTCTTTTTACCTTCCCATAGTGAAAGGGTGAAATGGGACGATTTCAAAAACGTTTCATCTAGGAAAACCTAAAATAGGACATAACCGCTGAGTATAAATTTACTGTTCTTAACCACCGCGACTGTTAACATTTAGGAATGGCCACTTGGTATCGATTTATCGTTATTAACTATATCATAAGCAGACTGTTGTTACTCCAGGAGTCTTTGATTAGATATAACAATTATCCCTTTCCTGAAAATAAATATTGTGACATTGCTAATTAACTTGAGTCAGCTAATTTCTGTTAGCGTTTAGAATATGTCGCACTATGTTTACGCATGAATTTTTTCGCTTGCAGAATAAAGGATTATCTATTATTCAGTATATAAAAATTTTGTATTATCCCTTGTCCAAACATTACACCTTCCTAGCATTTATCAACATAATTTTATATACGTAAATTTTATATCGTAGAATAAAAATTAAGTAAAACGGAAATGTGCTTTTATGCTGTGGATTATGGAAATGAAATTCTATTATTAATGTCTGAATAAATTCTACGCAAATGCTTCTTTAACTAATTCTACATAAAATGCTACAAAATGCTATATAAAGTACTACATTTCAACTCCACACAGATTTATAACCATTTACGTTGTAATTCATTTATGAAGCATCTGGTACGAGACCCGCAATATGTAGATGCTCCCTTTCAAATTTCCAAATGAAAAGTTTGGTCGCATCAATTAAAGGCTTAATGGGCTGCATTTTCATTCATTTATTGCGACACAAACGCCAAAAAGACGTTTTCCATCCATTGTTATTAACGAAAAGCATGCTTCAATCCTCTAATCATAAAGGTGAAACACGTCGATAAATTTAATTAAAATCCGTATAGGTGCGCTTGAGGAGAACGTTTGCTTTACACTCTCGAAAACCAGCCCAAGTTCTACAAATGAAAGAGCTATTCTCTTGCACGAGCATTAATGAAAATGATGATAGCTCCAACGTTTACTTATCTGAAAGTAAGATCTGTTTCGCTTAATAAAGGCCAACGTAAATTGCGTCAGGAACTTTTTCGTTTAAAGTTAAAAAGCAAATACTTGCATCATTAAGATACGCATTCTTCATTTCCATTTTAAATTACCCTCTTGAATTACTTTTATATCTTCAGTTATTTTTATCTTACCTTTGTTTTTAACGTTTCCTGAAGCAGACAGAAAAATTAGAAAGGCAAAGGTTTTGGACTACATAACATTTCTACTATATTTTCAGTTGGTTGTAATTTGATGTTCTCTACCAATCCTTGCATTAAGTTACATATTAACTTATTTCTTTAAATTTAAACTTAATTAAAATTTAATTTTAAACAGATCTGTGCTTGTGAGTAAATTCTGGAACTAAAGTATGAAACATTATTATCAGTTATTAAAACTTCACAACCTGCAGGGGTTTACACATTTTTAATATGACTCTCTCTGCTAGTGAGTCATATGTAAAATTTTAGTGTGAATCGCTGTTATTAGTTATTAAAACTTTTAAGTATGTCTATGCTTGTGAGTCTATTCTATAATTACAAGATGAAGCATTGTTAGCTACTGTTAAAACTTCACTACCAAAAGAAACTTAATTCATTTACAGCGCAAAATGTTTTTTCCTTGAAGAAAAAAGGATCATGACATTTATCAAGATACATGCATGCAATGCAGCGGAATATTCTTCGTAAGCCTAAAATAAAATTTTGCCTAAATATTAAATTATTTTACACTCTCGGTATTTACTCAGAAATCATAGGTCCACTTCTTCAGGAGAAAACAAATTCTCTTCCAATTAGTTCTTATAATTTTATTCTAAGAAAACATTAGTTTTCACTTGCAATAGACATACATTTATATTTAAATAAACAAGATTATGATTCTTATTTTAAATAAATGTATTCTCATTTAGAAAAATCGAATTTAAACAATTGTTTAATCAGATACACGAACCGCCTCGTGACTGTCGCTTTCTATAGATGACCTCTTTCGTGAAATGCCATATTTCTGAGAACAAAAATGAACATGAATGCTGAACGTAATCTTTGTAAGATGAATACTTTTAACAGAAGGCCCACAAGTCTAGGCAAACGAAGTTGGTGGTCTTAAAAATAGTTCTTTCCCCCACCCAAAAAACGTACTTTTATTTAATAAGTAAAATTATGTATGTATTAACCACCCAAGCGTGTCTGTCTTGAGAGAAGCCTCAAAATGTTTTACCTTGGTGTTCCAAAGTAAAAACAGCAAGATTTAATTTTGCCTCTGTAATCCTAAATCTCACAACAGGCCTCTGTAATCTTCAACCTCACTGTTATTACTCTCAAATTGACTGACTATCACAAGGACTGATTAGTACGGTAAATTTACGCACTTCGTTTAGTGTAACATATTCAGCGAAACAGAAATTAAGGAAAGAATACATGAACATTTTGGTGTCTTCCAGAATGTAAAGTGCAAAGAAATAAGAAGTAAATTTCAAGAATAGTGTCTAAGTCTTATATTTTTTTAAGTGAGTAACCGCAGTTAAATGTAATAGCAAAAAGTTAAATGAAAGGTATTTTTTTTCTTTCCAGTACCACTTTTTCTAGAAAAGAAATGTTTGAAAGTATTTTTGAAAGTTTCTCCTCTTTATCGGTGGGCAATCTACACACACAGCATTAACTGGGATTTCTAACTATCCGAAAAACTGGCAGTTGAGAGAACATTCCGTTCTGGAATTCTGTTTTTATATTTAATTCCAGATGTTATAAGGGGAATGTTTTAAAATTTTAAAATTTATGATGTCTTGGTCGCTTTAAAACTGAAATAAATGTTCCCCGTTAAGAAATTTTTGAAGAAAATAAAGGAGAAATAAACAAAAAAAAAGTATGTTTTCTAACACCTATAAAATTTTTATCTCATGATTTCTTTTTATGATCTTTTCCAGAACAGCTAGTTTATAGTAAAGAAGGAAAACCCTTCTGCATAAATCGAATTACAAATAAAAGTATTGAATGCCATCTACTATTCTGTCAGTTCTATGGACTATTAAAAAGAAGGTGGATGAAGTCTTATTTCCTAAAATGCTAATCCTAGATATGGATTTTCTATTATAAAGTGCCTAGTTATAATAAAACCAATTATAAGAAAACAGTGGTTCAATAGGGGGAAAATTCAGCTTTTTATAAGACTCGCGTAAAAGAAAACTGCAAATCAATAAACTATTTACTAAGTGCAATAATTTAATATAAACAATTCCATGTTTTTAAGCAAAAAATTAGCGGTAACATTTATTAGAGTTACAAGGCCATGTCTACTACAAAAGAAGATGTTATGTTGTCCTTTTTTGGTGTTCAGTGATTTGTTTACGTTAGGTATTTCGGAAGCAGGAGACATGAAACCTGAGCAATGCCCTCACCGGGATTCGAACAACAGACCTCTTGATTACGCGTCCAGAACGCTGACAACTACACCACCAAGGCATGCCAAGAAGACGTGAGAAATACCTTATATACTCCCCTTCTAAAGGGCGACTGAGGTTTCGGGGACCCAATCGCGAAATCCTGGTACTGGAGATATATCATCCACCACCTTTTTTAGTTCGGGCGACCCTGTAGAGATTTTAGGTATTTTGGAAGCAGGAGACATGAAAAATGAGCAATGCCGTCACCGGGATTCGAACCATGGACCTCTCGATTAAGGCGTCGAGTGGGCTGACCACCACGCCACAAAGGCATGCCAAGAAGGTGGGAGAAATACCTTATACCGTAATTTACATGTAAAATATGCATTGTCTTTATGAATTTTGTAATGCAACATGCGGAACTTTCTATATTTAACACGTGAAAGCATATTTTGAAAAATACATACATTTTGATATCTTCAATTACCTGTAAACCTTTTACTCAAAATGACGACTATAATCCTCATCATAAGAAAAGGCAATCATTCCTGTTTTTCAGTAGATTTTTTTAATATATGCAGAAACAACTTTTCAGTGTAAAAAAAGAAGTCGATATTTCATTTAAAGATTAAGCCCGAGTATTTACTAAGCGAAACCTAAATGTAGACTTTTTGTCAATGGCGAGCACTTGCCTATTCAGCATTGGCCACTCCTAAGGCCAGAAGTAGTGGCCATGTTACTGCGAAGGCCACTAATAGGCGGTCACCTTTGCCTTCTATGAAGGGACGGATAGTTACAGTGATGCCTTTTCTAGCATTTAGATATCCCGGGCCCTTTGGTAACATAGTAAGCTCTCCTAATCACCACACCGTCTGCGCTTGCAAATGCAGACTATAACTAAAAAACAAAACAAATTTATTATTTTAATCACAGGATACGCATGCTACAGATATGAGCTGGCATCTTGCTTTACCACATCTATAAACGACTAAGTAGTTTTCTTTTCTACATTAAGAGGCGTTGTACGCGGTATTATGTTACCGTAACATGCGGCCGTCCATTGAAATTCCCAGAATTTCAATACATAAATTTAAAAACATACAACTCAACAATTTTAAGACAACCTAATTTTATACATTTAACATAAAAATCAAACTACGACAATTATTTAAACACCTATCACCACGAAACATGCATTATACAATAACAATCTACAAAATTACGGAAGCAAATAAATTAATCCGTTAAGTTTACAAATCATGTTTTTAGAGCAGTTCCATTAACAGTACAAAAAAAATTTGATGTGCACAACACATGACTTCCTTGTACGGAATATTAAATTATATGCAATTTTTCTTGCATTTCATTTAAACATATTGGGTTGAATTAAATCTACTTCGTCGACACCGCATAAACCACAATAGAATAAATGCGTTTTTCAAAATTCACTATATTTGTTTACCATAAAGACACTCTGGCGCTAGGTTCACTTAACAGCGTTACATCTCATTCATTTTATAACTCAGAATGCACAAAAATTATATCACCTGAAGAATTATCTAATCATTGCCACATGTTCTATTCAAATATTATAATAAATCTAAAAAGTTGCATAAAAGGACTTGA
>KK119352.1:49409-86813 GCA_000611955.2 Stegodyphus mimosarum | reverse complement strand
TATTTCTCATTCAGTTAATTCAGTTCCCACTTCGCGACAAGGCAAAAATACCTAAAATCTCAAAATATCTATATTAAAAATTACAAAGTAAATCTTAAACACTTATTTCCTCAAATAAATTCCAAAATCGATTAAGCATGATTTAATTTCACAACAATAAAAGAAGGCTTTATCTTTGTTGTTTCGAAACTTAGCTTCTCTAGATTGGCAACAAATCCACTATTCTGCTAAGTTTCAACTGTAAACAAATATGGATGCTATAGTAAACATAATTAGGTTTCGCCGCATTTAAACAACTTTTAAATTGTTGATAATTTTACAAATATTGCATGAAAATTTACTACAGGCATAAAACCCTTAACCAGAAGACAAGAACAACATAATTCAATCAAGCAAAAAATTCGCAATTTACCAACATATAAGAATAAAAATCTGAGCTCACTGAGCCAAGGAACAGAGTGGATATATATCTATAGATATTTATATACTTTTAATGCGGCCGATTGCAACCAAAAAGGGAGGTGCATATCTATCTGTTATAGCAGTCCTATATGCAAAACTTCAACGTTCTTAGGCTACTTGTTTTTGAGTTATGCGAGATACATATATACATACGTAGATACGTACGTTCGCACGTGCAGACACCATGAACAAAATCTCTTCTGAATCCATTTTAAATCAGTTATATAACTCTTTTGGGGAAATTGAGTCCTTCATTCTTTCCTTACGTGCACATGTCAAGCAAAAACATCGTTAAATTTCATTCGATAGCAATCAAAATGGATATTTTCGTTAAAATATGATACCCGGAATTATTCGTGATTACAATACATACAAGAAAGTAATAATTCTCAATAGAGTATGGTTTTGTTCATTTGATTATGACAAAACACTCAAGGACTATCTGCATAGAGGAAGGGAGGTTTTTGTAGAGGACCTTCTAAGGGTCACTGGCTCATAAACACGTTACACATGATGAAAACCAAGAAAGCCTTCCAGCCTGTTCGCCGAGATTTGAACGCCTGCCAACCCGAACTATAAATGTTCAATGAATTTTCCAGGTACGTGTGGGTACGTGTACGTGTACTTTCCGATACCTTCTCTTGAGATTAAAATACCCTAAAGGGAGTTCTCTCAGTGCTGCACTCTTTGTAATACAAACTAAAGGCATGTTACATGCATTACCACTACTTGTGTAAAGCAGCCTGTATTCAGATGACCTGCAAATTTCTTTCATGGCTGAAAAATTCAGCTTTGTAAGGAAACAACTTAAAGAAGCTACCCGACATTCAATGGTAAGGTGTGTTGAAAATGTGCATTCGTTTTTTGCCTCAGAAAATAGGCCTTGTGTATATTGTAAAAGATGTGATCTCTATCCTTATCCTAAAGTTACCAAAAAGCATCTAGAGCAGCGGTTCTCAACCTTTCGACTAACGTGAACCATCTAAACAAAAATTGAAAATCTTTAGTACCACCACTGCATTTCACAATGATTATTTTTTAGTTTCTCAACAGAAATATTGAAAAAAAAATATTTTGCCATTTGCACAACCTGTTAGCTATTTGTATGCACACGTAAAAAATATTAGATTAAAAATTGGTTACCATTTTAATTATCAAAATTTAAGTTACAATATTTTAATTCTGATTTGGGTCTGTTTAAGAGAGATCAAATTCTTTATGTCTGGTCACGTTTCACTTTATTTTAACCGTAAATTACGATCCACTTTTCATTTTGTTGTGTATGTTTTTAAATATAACATAAAAGAAACTCCTTGTTCACACAAATAGGTTGTGGAAAAAGGGAATACAAATTTAATAGCTTTATTTGAAATGCCTATAAAATCTTTTTTTTATTTCAGCCTAAAGTTAACAAGTGTGTTATTTTTGAAATCTTCAGTTAAAGTTCAATCACAGAAAATTCTATCAATTGTCTTTTCCTTCGCGAGCTCTATGAATTTAATAGATAAAAATATTTTGTTTCTTTGCGTACCACCTACTTTCTTTTGCGTACCACCGGTTGAGAATCGCTGATCTAGAGCATCAAAAACTGCTCTTCTTGAAAATGTTCTTTTCCTCTGCGCCGATCTCGACTCGTAACTCATATACTGAACGAGAGGTAGTTCATCTTCCGCGTATTTAGTATTTACGAAAAACTGTAAGCATAAATTAATGCTTTTGAACGTTTTGTACAACACGTCCTCGGGTACAATTGGCACAATGATACTCCGTATTTATAACTTGTTAATCATAAGCTCAAAAACTCAGAACGGCTGCTCAGTGTATGGATCGATGAGTCGTTCTGTCTTGCTAATACTGAATCGCGTACTTCATACTGCACTCAGGATTAAATCTGGCGCTTAACCATTACAAATCCTATACATTGATTGCAGTGAACCCTCTGCATCATTCACGAGCAATTATTTGTCACTGTCACTCTCATTTTCTATTCTTACATGCAGTAACCACCCATTACGTAGCCCTACTGATAATCCACAGACTTGTTTATTTTCGAGCTGCTCCTCACTAATTCTACATTTTGGTAACAGCATGAAGTATGACATCTTACTTAAAATTTTACATCATACATCTCCATGGAAATATCATTACATAAAATATAACAATATTTTTCTTGTATTTGAGACTTTTAACACCAGCTGTGTTAATTTTCAACAGCTGTTTGCCGCGCTACCGTTTTTTACGAATATTCTACCATATAGATAGATGGGTTTAAAGTAGACAGTTATATTGCTTGTGCTAATTTATCTAATAATAAGCGTTATGCACTACATTGCATAATTCTTACAATGTTTACACGACGGAGCTCTTTCCCATTCATGAAGCTTTTCTTTATTTTCTCACCAGCAGTCAAGAAATTTTATTATATATATGCTTACATATGTTTTATTATATATTTTTTATTATATTTATTTTATTACATACATGTAGCTGACAGACGTTTTTTGGTTAAAGTCTCTTCGATGTCAGGTATCTTCAAAAGTTATAGAAGAAGATATCTATAGCTACACTTCATGACATATCCAAGGTTTAGTAATCTGATACTCATCCGTAACTCAAGAAGAATAATCTTTAATTGTTTCACTTTCTGTATTATTCAGTAGTTCTATATTATTTGAGGACCATTTGCGTAATTTTAATTCTACAACATTCTAGAAGACGACTGTTTCTGGAACCGCTTGCCTCTAACGGTATATTAATTTCAGTGATATTATTATCTACATAATAGCCCTTCGGTATGGATAATGATGCACAAGAAATTCAATCCTTTCATCCACTGGTAATTGCTTCAATAGCCTTAAAGGAAGGGACGATGCATTTACTGTTCTAAATGTGCCCGTTCTTAGAATCAAATTAGAACCTGAATAGAGCTATTAATTGTTTCTTTCTATAACAGAAATTCTATATTAATATATATTATATCTCCTAAATATCAGTACAAATTATGCATATTGATACTTCTCAAATTTAATGACAATACAAAATACATCTTTTGTCGTGTTCAGCCTTTCATTAACAATTAGTTAAATTATTTTTTATCAGTAATAGCCGCTAAGTGAATTAAAACTGCAGTTCGATATTTTTATTTCTTCATTTTCTTCCATTAAGTCATATACATACTCATATAGTTTCCAATAGCTTCATATAGTTTCCATATAGTTTCCATATAGTTTAGATAAAATCTTATATAAGGTTTTCATTTTCGAACCCATTTCTACATGGTTCAAAACTTAATGTGATCTTTTCTCAGCAAACATTATCATTTCGCCTATTTTCCTAACGTGTAATTGTATTACATATCTTCAATCATTTTGTCGTAATGAATGCGCTTGAAATGTTCTTCACAATTCAGCAATAGCTCATTTAAACAGCTTCGAAAAATCCGTATTCACAACAGTCTGGTTTAAAAGTTTGAAAACAAACTGATTTAACTGAACAACGTAAAAAACTAGTTCTAAGAAATAGGTACAAAAATGTGTCTATATTCACAGAAATACGGAAGAGCTGCAACGCCAAAAACGTTGTCGAAAATATGAGCGAAACCTAGCATGAGTTAACGGAAAGCAATATGAAGGCAGTACAGACACATAGAAACTGGACAGCAATTTGGTTTCGATAAAATAGTTTCATCAATGCAATTGAATACATCAGATCGAAAACAAATGGGCTACATAATGAAACATTTCTTCACATAGATCAGCGACGGATTTATGAAGAACGGGAAGGTAACTTATAACGACGATTACGTCAAGATACCTTCACAAGTATGAATAACTCTACAGAGACATCAGGATTTTTGAAGCAGGAGAGACGTGAAAAATAAGCAATGCCCTCGCCACGACTCTAATCTCGGACCTCTCGAATACGCGCCGAGTGTACTGACTATTACACTACGAAAGCATGCTAAAAAGGCGAAAGAAATACCTTATGTTCGTCCCCTTCTAAAGGGCGACTAGTGAGTAGGGGACTCAGTCGCCAAAACCTGGTAGTGAAGAATCATCATCCCTCACCTTTTTTAGTTCGGGTGCCACTGTAGAGACATAGGATTTTTCAAGCAGGAGACGTGAAAAATGAGTAATGCCCTCGCCGGGTCTCGAACCTGGACCTCTCGAATACACGCCGAGTGTGCTAGCCATTACTCCACGAAGGCATATTAAGAAGGCGGGAGAAATACCTTATAGCTAAACAAACATAAAAAATTATTGGAATGCTGGTAAATTTGGAACATACTACAAAAACTGATTCCGATACTGAACGTAACCTTACAGATGGCCGAATGATTAACAGCGCAGTTCTTTGTCAAAAAGTTATATATGAAGAACAAAGACCCCGCAAAAATTGCAGACATCTATATCGCAGTACTTACAAAATGAAAACTGAATTACGAAAAATATGCATGTTTAAAATTGTTTTAATAAAAACATTTGAATTTATTACTCTCGTTTTATTAATCGGTAAACCAAGGAGAAAGGTTTTGTTAAATAATTATAATTTTTTTAATGTATTTCATTTCCTGGTTAGTTCTGTTTCAAATAATCTGAGTTACTACTGATACCAGTTACCAGGGAAATATTGCTGTACTTTTTTTTTCATTTAAAATATCTCCAACACATTCAGCTTTGCAAAATATTTGTAAAATAATACCAAGTCTTCCTTCGCTATTTAGAACGAAGCTACATAATACACTGCTGGCCACCCAAATTACAACACCAAAATAGATTAAAAACTCAAATTGTCTTCATTAAAAATTGTAAAATACATAAAAACCTAAAATACCAAATAAAATTAAAAACAATTCAAAAAAATTTTTTTTTAATAAAAATTAGAGATTCTGCTCAAGAAAAGCAACTCGGCCAGCGAGCAGGAAGAAACCATTTTCGAAGCGCAGAATTGAAAGTAACTTCTGGTCCTACTGGGCAAAAAGACGTTGCAGTTGGTACATCAACTGCCAATTATTTTTCTAAGAGTAATAAATGTAAACAAATGGCAGCTCATTAAGCCTAACGCCACTTAAGCTTTTAAATTTTTGATAATTCTACAACTACAGACTCCTACAGATTAACCGGAACATATGAATGTCATAATTCAATAGCTTTTAAAGCCAAGAATTGCGCACTTTACCAGCATATCAGAATAAAAAAAAACGAAGTTCACCAAAGTGAGTAATAGAGTGAGAATATACACTCACGTTTGTGAAAATTGCAACACCATGAAGAACTTACGCGAGTGAGCTGAAATTTTCAGGAAATGCAAAGTAGCGCATGATATGCAAATGATTAGAATTGCAAATCCGTAGCGCATGCGTATGCTGAGCAGCGCCCTCTGAACGGCTGATGGATCCGAATAAATAGACGGCTGTAGCGAGGCGTGTATGGTAATCGGTGGTTATCTGCTAGTGGTAAACGTTAACTCAATCTGTACTTATGCCTCGTCGACGAAAGAGCGCGAGATTTGAACAACTTACAGAGTTTGAACGAGGGAGAATCATCGGCCTTCGTGAAGCTGGATTGTCGTATCGTGCAGTAGCCTCTCGTGTGCAGCGTAACAGCAGCACAGTGATGCGCGTTTGGAAGCAGTGGACGGACGAGTGTCGGACAACTCGGAAATCCGGGAGTGGACCCCGAAATGTGACGTCAGCTCGCGATGATAGACACCTGGTCCGCATGGCGCGGACGGACCGTACAGCTTCCTCTAGACAATTGGCAGCACTGTGGTCAATAGCTACAGGTGTTTCATTGTGTGCTTCATCAATTCGTAGACGTCTGCTGCAGTGTGGACTGCGCGCACGGACTCCTTTATACAGGATCCCCCTAACGCACGACCATCGCCGCCTGCGGCTACAATGGGCCAATCAGCATAGAGACTGGCGTGCTGATTGGCAGCATGTCGTGTTTTCTGACGAATCCCGCTTTAATTTGTGGTACCATGATGGCCGCATTCGTGTCAGACGCTATGCCGGTGAACGCCACCTTCCGGAGTGCATTATCGAACGCCACAGTGGACGAACACCCGGAGTTATGGTCTGGGGCGCCATAGCATATCATAGACGATCTCAATTGCTACGAATTGTGGGCAATCTGAACAGCAACCGGTATATCCGTGAAGTTCTACAGCCCGAAGCTGTTCCCTTCCTTCAAAGCTTGCCAGGCGCTGTATTTCAACAGGACAATGCCCGCCCTCATACTGCTCGGATTGTTAAATCCTTCTTTGCAGCGCAGCAGGTACAGCTTCTTCCTTGGCCTGCGTGTTCCCCGGATATGTCGCCAATTGAACATGTGTGGGATGTCATTGGTCGGCGTCTTGCTCGTGATCCTCGTCCTGTTGCGTCTGCAGACGAACTTTGGGTACGCGTACAAACGATATGGAATGCTCTTCCTCAGTCAGACATTCAAACTTTGTTTGACTCCATGCCACGTCGTGTAGCAGCACTTATTGCGGCGCGTGGTGGCCACACAAAATACTGATTCTGATCTCTTGTTCTTGTTTGTTTGCTTTGAACATTTAATCATTTATTTGTACCACTAACACTCAACTGTGTATTAAATTGCATTCAATTATGACGATTCCTTCTTGGTGTTGCAATTTTCACAAACGTAAGTGTATATATATATACATACATATACCTCTGGTGCGGCCAATTGCAACAAAAAAGGAAGATGCACACCTATAGTTTATAGCACTCCCATATAGAAAATTTCAACGTTCTACGGCTATTCGTTTTTATATGATATTCGAAAATTTTCAGAATTATAATACTTCTATTACTTCGTACAAGGAAATAAAAGTAGGTTAGCTTACTATTATTTTAGTAACATTTCGTCTTATTAGACGCATTCGGCAGCAAAATATGTACTTTGTAAACAATGTAAAGGAAATATAATTAATGTCTTTGAAAATATATTTCCACATTAATAGGACTCAAGAAAATTCGCAAAACTATTTGCTAGTATTTACAGATTATGTAAAAACATTCAAAAATCAAAATATAGCATTCATTTCATTAATAAAATATTGCACGGATTTTACATTCTATGGTCACACGGCGAAAAATGAATAATTTAAAAAAAATTCTTTGCTAAACCAACATATAAATCCTATTAGTAAAGACATAAAATGCATTTTTTAACATTACTTACAACATTCTGATCATTTTAAATTTGAGCTTACATACATATATTTTGAACGCGTTTTCTTTTTGTCTAAAATATTGAATTGTATAATAGAGTACATTTTTTTATTTCTACGGTCAAAATAGCGTACTGAGCAAATATCTCGTTGAAGAAAAAACTTTTTTTCTTCTTCTTTTGAAGTTTTTTTTTCGTTTGTTTGTTTGTTATTTTGCTTTTTTGTCCTTTTGTTTCCCTGTGTTTTTTTCCTTCTTAAAAAACATCAAGGTCTCAAAAAGCAATTTTAAACTGAAAATGGTTATCCAGAAACTTAAATTTCGTTAAAAAAAGAATTTACAGTTTTATATACATAACCGTTACGCGAATTCGTTTACAAAATGCTCATTTTTTGGCCGAATAAGAGCTTTATGGAAAGTAAATAGCATTCTGAGCAGAAAAGATTACAATCCAATTTCACTGTTCTCTCGGGAAATTTATTTTCTGCTATATTTCTATAAGAGCATTAGAATGTTTACTTGAATATGCAAATGATATTCCTTATCTCTTTGAATATTATTTTTCTCGGAATATTTCCAATCAAAATGACTTAACTTTCTAACTTCAGATTATGTCCCAAATCACGAAAGAATTTATGTATAAATATTTTGTCTATCATAATAAAATATCTTAGCTTTGAGAAAGCTGATAATGATTACGAAGACAGAGGCAAATTGGCTGAAGAAATGTAAAAAAAATAAAATATTGCTCTCACACTCCGGAAACGAAAGGGAAGGAAATGCAATATTGAAGAATTATATGATATGAAAACTCGTATTTTTCATGCTGTAAAAACGTTGTTCTGTTAGGCACAGCAAGGCAGATTGATTTCGAAAAATAACTAGCGAAAAGAAAATTTGAATGCAGAAATAATATCAAATCATAAAAAAACTGGATGATTAAATTCATAAAAGAAAGACGAAAGCAATTTTTTAAAAACTCGGTTCGGAACAAATTTCTACGTAAATGTAAAATAAGTGTTGTCGTTCTGAAATTAGAAAAATGTTTCTTTGTCGGACTCAAATATAATAAAATTCACAAAAAAGGGAAAAAGAAGGAAAAAAACACCTTTGTAAATTAAAGATTTTAATAAAATGCACTAAAAACTAAAAAATGTTTTAATACAGAAAGATAAACATTGCTTACTCACGAATTAGAAATATTATTTATGACAGAACATCTAAATAAAAATGTTAGTAGGTGAAGATAATAAAAAAGCTCTAACTACTCTAATTTAATAACATAATATAATAATACGACATTACATTAATATAATATTTGCTACTTTAAAAAATTATTTATTTCCTGTTATTTTTCAGTTTGACAAGCACTACTTACAGTCTATTGAATCTAGCTGCTGCTTATATTTCAACAGTTCTTGAAACACTTTAGTCATGGCTGAGAACTTCCCCCAAAACGAAAAGTAATTTCTTATCCATGCTCAATTTTATCATTCTTATTTATACATACATCAGTGTGTCAGCCAAGTTCGGAAAAGACGGAAAAGAAAACAGCGAGACACTGGCCATATGTATCTTACACCAACCATTTCAAACTACTTTCGACCTCCGCATAACTCAAAAACTATTAGACCTATAAACTTGCACTTTTGTATGTTTAATGCAGCTTCCTTGAACACTTAGAAACCCGAATTTCATTAATCTACCTCTTATAATTATGGAATTATTAAGGTCTGAAAAGCGTCATTTTTATCACTCACTGACTCATCAAAAACGTAGACCACTTCTAAATGACTTAGATACTTGAAATGTGACATCAAAGTAGATCATTAGACATATACAAAGCAAAAAATATAATACTTCAAAAAATTACATTATTAACGAGGTTAAACTGAATAATACTCATAACGAGCATTTGACAACGTCACCAATAGATGGCGTTGCACGGATCGCTGGTTTCTGTGCCACTCAGATGTTAGTCAACTTTGCCGAAAGTGAAGAATAAAAACCTGTTTATAATAGATGAAATGACAGTGTGAAGTGCAGAACCGGCTCGTTTTTCATTTTGGTAGTGGGTTTGGGCCTAACTGAAGCGATAAACTAAGTTCAGCGATATCGCAAAAAGAATGTAAACAGCTTTTCAAACGATAAAAGCGTTGCTGTTCAGTAACCCAAAGTTAAGTAACAAAACAAATGCCAGATTCAAATAAAACAATAGAAAATAAAAAAAGGAGAGCTGAATCTATACTTTAAAATAAGATTTGAACATTTATCATGTTTTAATAGTTAAAAATAGCGTTTCAACTTATTGTTTACATTTTTACATCTCTTTAAATATCTAAAACGACAAAAAGTGCAGTGTGAAAGCAAGAAAAAAAATTGAAGGCCACGCATTTGTTTAGACGCTTTTTCATTTAAGTGCATAAATAAAATCATAACCTTTAATTTAGCTTTTCAGAAATTAATGATAGCATAACAACAACATAAATATGAAAAAGGGGTGAAGTTCGGGAGAAACGACGTTCGATGTAGTCAGTATCACCGACAAAACAGTTGAGATTTAACGGATGGCAAGTCCCATAGCAGTTCCATGAATCATAGCTGTAAGGATGTACAACGTTCCTCAATTCATTTAAAATCAATTTATTACTTTCTTTGATATCGGATTTCTAACTCGGCAGGTTAATTTCAAATTGGAGAAGTCAAATGTTTTAACGTAGTTGCTTGACAATTAAAACTTGCCAAATTAGAAATACGATATCAGAGAAAGTAATAAATTATCTTTTAAATGAATGAAAGAACGTTGTGCATTTCAACAGCTAAGATTAAAGGAACTGCTACGGAACTTGCAATCCGTCAACTAGTCGGTGATCTCAACTCTTGTCGGTGAGACCGACTATATCGAACTAGTCCCCTTCTCCCGAACTAGTCCGCTTTTTCATATATATGTTGTTGTTATAATCTATATATTAGAAAGCATCCACTTCTCATGTAAGAAAGGAAAAACTATAAAATATTTCAGCAGCTATACTTACACAGCGCAGGGAATTCGCAAAATTAGCCTTACTAAAATATTCAAAAAATCTATTAGAGAATTTACTGATTCGAATCACTCACGATTTGACAAAATTACAAGGAATATTACAAAAGTGAATTTCTTTATTTTGAAGATTAAGGGTTCGGTAATGAGTAAAATCGCGCTTTTTAGTAAATTTGTAGCTGACCTTACGAAATTGTTAATTAGGAGAGCCTCTGCGAATTTTAAAACAAAAGTGAATAAATATATGTCTTACGCTTATTAAAGTTTAATGAATATTTTACAAATTCGAATTTTTGCTTTATGATTACAAAGCTATCCCTAACCCAATGTTGAAAATACACTCAAACTTGTTTTTGTGCGGTGAATAGGGAAGGCATAAAAAAATTGCGCAAAACTTCACGAATAGCTATAAAAAAGAGTCAGTCATTTAGAGATGACTTTTTTCAGTTACCATGCAGTCGGTGATTAGTTTTTACTACGATTGTTGCTTCACTAGATGCTTGTATATGTTTCGGTAGCCAGATATACAAGATTGAAGCTTCTTTTTTATTGGTTATTTATTTTTTTATTCATGACTTCGTCAATTATGTTCCAACTTAACTGAAATTTTCGTATACCGCACAAAAAAAAATTCACACAAATAAAACAACGCACAATAAAAGACCGCAGAAAAACAAGTTCAAGTATACTCTCATTATAGGTATTTTCTCCCTCCTTTAGGAACTAAAAAGTGGCTTTTAAACTAAAAGGTGGTGGACGATAATTCGTCACTATCAGGGCTTGGCGATTGGGTCCTGTAACCCCAGTCGTCCTTTAAAAGGGGGGGGGATAATTCGTCACCATCAGGGTTTGGCGATTGAGTCCTGTAACCCCGGTCGTCCTTTAAAAGGGGGATAATTGGTCACCATCAGGTTTTGGCGATTGGGTCCTGTAACCCCAGTCGTCCTTTAAAAGGGGGGAGCATTTTCTTCCTTTAAAAGGCGGAATAAAGGTATTTTCTCCCTACTTTCCGCACACCTTCGTGGTGTAATTGGTAACATACTCGACACGTAATCGAGAGGTCCAGAGTCGAGTCCTGGCGAGGGCATTGCAAACTTTTCTCATCTCACCCATTTAAAAAAAAAAAAAAAAGAAAAACTAATGACTCTACAAAACTTGCCCTCTATCGTGAGAAATTTTTTAGAACTAAATGTCTAAAACGATTGTCTTAAATGCTTCTTCAATATTGTATATATCGGATATGCTATATGGAGAGATGATGTAAATTACTACAAAAGATTATTTAAAATAATAATATTCATGAAGAAACCAGTTTAAAATTTGCATGTATCACATTCGACTTATAACATTTACGGTATTTCAGTTCTTATTTATGGTATTTCATTTCTTTTCAAGAACTTTCGATTTTACGCTTTTTATTATGTCCGTCAGTTTTCATAAAGCATCTGCTGTAATTCTGTTATTTTCGAAATGCAGATAATTAATTTTGTTTAATCTGTTTAATTATTTTAGCTCTTAAAAGTAATTTTCTCATTGTTTTTTCTCGTACGAGATCCAAAATGAAACGTTTGTTTATGTTAGCTTCAAAGTAATATGCATCTGAAATTGAAATTTGTTGAAATTCTGCTTTATTTGATTCATCTGATAAACTAGAAACATGAGTTTATTAAGAAACACAATGAAATATTCCGCCGTGAAAACATTTTAAAACACCTTATGTCAATATCTTAATCATCAAGCAATTATACGGTTACGAATAGATAAAGACATAAGAGACAGAGAATATGCAGACGAGATTATTATAACTACCTTATTATTTTAAGCGAATTATTTTGAACAGCCTAGAATTTCAGCATACATTAATTAAAGCTTAATTTATATAACATTAGCTATATAAAGTAAAATAAAATACTTTTTTAACAATTTAAAAAATACAGGAATTGTAGAGAAATAAAGGAATTGAAATTTATGCAATTAGAATTTGCAAGAAACTTTAAATTAATGAAAAACTGATGCATAACACATTTGTTGATAATCAGTATGCAAAAGATAATATCCGGGCTTTCAATGAATTATGTTCCGTCATTGATAATCTATACTTATGTAATAAATGAGACTAAATAATGCATGGGAAAAGAAATTCCCTTTTGCGTGCAATTTTTGTTTTCTTGAGAATCTTTTCCTTTTTTTTAATGGTTTGAGAAAGATTTATAGAAATCAATTTCCTAATAATCTAAAGTTTACAGATTCTAAGCAATTAGAGTGAAAAAATATTGGTGGAAACTTTTCCCATTTATTAGACCAGTAATTCATGATTCTTCAGAATTCTTTTTTAATTATGCTACTTGAAACTTACGAAGTTTACAATCTCAGGAACCCATTATATTGCCAAGCTGCATATATCACGCAATGATATAAATTTAAAACAGAATGCAACATAACAACCTCTCGTTAGGATTACAAGTATTTAGCTCTCAGCAAGGATTTTTGTGCATATCATGCATTAGATCGCGAAAAGAATAAAGCGCTGCGTTACATATCTCGTAACACAGATTTTTGGCGATTGATATCAAGATGTCACGTGATGATGTAACACGTAATACATATTATCTCGTGTTAGCAACCCTCTGAAGATGTGTGTAGAACCTTATTTTTACTTCCTTGTACGAAGTAAAAACGAAGTATTGTAATCGAGAAAAAATTCGGGTAACATATTTTAACGAAAATATCCATTTTGACCACTATAGAATGCAATTTAACGATAGTTTTGTGTGATTTTTATGTTTGTAAATTGTGCGTTTCTTTGTTTTAAAAATGTTTGAATTATGTTGTTCTTATCTTACGGTTAAAGTTTTTATACCTTTAGTAAATCTGCAAGCTATATATGTAGAATTATGAACAATTGAAAAGTTGTTTAAGTGCGGCTAATTCTAGGAGCCATATTTGTTTACATTTCAAACTTAGCAGAACAGTGGATTTGCTGCCAATCTAGAGAAACTAAGCTTCGCAACAACAAAGATAACGCATTCTTTTATTATTGCGAATTAATTCATGCTTAATCCATTCTGGAATTTATTCGAGGAAATAAATCTTTAAGATTTACTTCGTAATTTTTAATACAGATATTTCGAGATTTTATGTACTTTTGCCTTGTCGGGGAATGAGAACTAAGTTAATTGAATGAGAAATCCTGAATCGTCTGTAAAAACAATTTCTTTCTTTTTTTCCCTTTTGTTTAATTCCTTTTATGCATCTTTCTAGATTTATTATAATATTTTAACAGAACGTGTGGCAACGATTAGATGAATCTTCTGGTGATATAATTTTTTTTTTGCATTCTGACTTATAAAATGAATGAGATGTAACGCTGTTAAGTGAACCTAGAGCCAGAGTGCCGCAATGGTAAACAAATATAGTGAACGTTAAAGTGCGCATTTATTCTATTGTGATTTATACGCTATCGATGAAGTAGATGTAATTCAATTCAATAAATTTAAATGAAATGCAAGAAAAATTGCATATAATTTAATATTCCGTACAAGGAAATCATGTGGTGTACACACCAGATTTTTTTGTAATGTAAATGGAACTGCTCTAAGAGCAAGATTTGTAAACTTAATGGATTAATTTATTTTCTTCCGTAATTTTGTAGATTTTTATTGTATAATGCATGTTTCTCGGTGATAGGTGTTTAGATAATTGTCGCAATTAGATTTTTATGTTAAATGTATAATATTTGGTTGTCTTAAAATTGTTGAATTGTATGTTTTTAAATTTATGTTTTGAAATTCTGGAAATTTCAATGGACGGCCGCATGTTACGGTAGCATAATACGGCGTACAGCGCCTCTTAATGTAGAAAAGAAAACGACTTAGTCGTTTATAGATGTGGTAAAGCAAGATGCCAGCTCATGTCGGTAAAATGCGTATTATGTAATTAAAATAATAAATTCTAATAATAATTCTGTTGTAGTTTATGCGCTATCGACGAAGTACATTTAATTCAATCCAATACGTTTAAATGAAATGCAAAATGTGTATAATTTAATACTCCGTACAAGGAAGTCATGTGGTGTGTACATCAGATTTCTTGTTTAAGCCTTTCTGTTATACTTAAAACTCTGTTGTTTTTTATCACTTTTTAATTTTATGTTCTCGCTATTCCCTATCATTAATTATTCCTTTTAAATCGATATTGAAGCTTTTAGCCCTATGTTTGGCTCAATATTTGGTTTGAGCTTAATTCTTTTTTGGTATTGTAGATTTGTATTTGTAGGTATCTATAATGAAGATTTTGCCTACGAGAATTTCGATCCCTTTAAAGCATTTGTCCTCTTACAAGCAAAATTTAAGAAAAAACACAGTTTTTAAAAATTCCCAAATTCAGATTAAAAAAAAGAAGTACAATGATTTCCAAACGCATATTTTCCGCAGAAAGATAACAGCATATTCAGATCCCTAATTTGTCATGCCAGAATGACTATATAGAGCATGAAAAGGTAAAAAGAAAGATTTCAGGAATGCTGCTTGAATTTCCTAATAGTGAGCCCAACCGTTTCAAACGCTGCACGATTCATTATATGAGGTAGAACAACTGGATAGTCTAAGCTAGGATGTATTCAGAGTATGGTGGAAAATGTTGATATTGTTCAGGCATTATATGGACAGTTTTCAGAATTGTAAGCGCAGGTATTATGTTTGAGGTGGGTCCTCAAATCCTATAATGCTCAGTGGTTACTGCTTCAACAAATAATTCCAGTGGACTGTTTTCAACATATTTTCAAGTTAGAAGAATTTCTAAAAAGAAGTGAAACACACTGAAAATCAGATACATCAGAACTACCGAGTTAAAGCAATTTACTGAAGTCTAAATGCAACTCCATAATTGTTAACTGTCTGACGCACGACGATAGCAATGTGTTCTGCTAGATCTTTCCCAATGATGTCACCATTCAGACTTCTATAAGGAATAAAAGAGCAGGATAAGGACAGGCACATAAGACACACGATGTTAGGTAGCAAATAAAGTCATAATGAACCATTAGTAAATAATACCAAACTCCCCACGATATTTGCAGAACCAGACAGCGAAATCACTCCGACAAAACTGTCAATCGACAGAGGATCTATCTTTACAAAGTTATCTAGTTACAGCACATTGCAGAATCTGGAACTGATAGGACAACAACGTAATGGGGTAAAGTTCCATTTATTGATGAAAATAGTTTTATTCTCAGCTGAATTCCGAGCGTGAGCTAATCTAAGGTGGACATATTTTCGTAAATATTACTGAAATAAGTTGATGTGTTGTCACCTGGGGATATATTACATTGAATGAATGTGCAGAGCTTGCAGATAATGAAGTTGTTATAATAACAAGCTCTGTGAGATAATCCGATTTACGTCTAAAATGGCTTTCACCCCAAGTTTACCTTATAAACGGTAACGAACTGCCTAGTCTCAGTAAGGATTTTGACATACCATTGGAAAATGAGGATTTGTTTGCATGTATTGGCCTGTTTATTTTTCAAGTATAAATGGCAATATGCGCAACCACCGGCAACTATTAAATAGGCGAAAAGAGCACTGACATAAAAATGGACGATGCTGTTACAACACAGTAATCTTCCAAATACGAACATATACTATAAAGTATGCATTGTCGCTTCAAGCGATCACGCCTTTTACCACCTTTTTAAAGACCACTTCTTTTGTTTTAGTAATCTATGGGATTGGTTAACTGTATATCACTACGGCCAATGTAAAAGTAACCACTCCTTAAAACAAAGCATTCTTCTATCTTTTATATTCTTTTTGAATTGTTTTCCTTATGTGTTAGGACGCCAATCATCGACAGAGCGGTAAAGTCTCTAAACACTAGTATTTCGGTTCGGGGTTCGAATCACGAAGAACAGGTGCTGCATAGGCATTTGTGGTTTTCCCCACGTGTAAGGGGCATACGAAGCAGTTTCCCTAATAAATTTCTCCACGAAGGCCCTCGTCCTCTTGGGCAGATAGCCCTCGAGTAATTTGCCATAATTAAATAAACCAAACCAAGCCTCATCTGTTAGGTTTGACTTCAGATATAATTACTCTATATCCAGTATTTATTTGTCAGACATAATGTCGTACTATCCAGATGACCTCAGTTTGAAACTCGAGAAGAAAAACCTATTTTCTTCTCATGTTACATATGCCAAAGTATTCTCCAGACTTAATCGTAATTTCATAAACTAACGGTAACTTTCTTGATGAAGTATTTCTCATGTGAAATGTTTTTGAAAACTTTTATTCAAAATCTTAAGTAATCAAAACATAGAAATTTATGCTTCAATAAATATTCAGATGTAATCTATTGTTAATCCTGTGTTAAAACATGTCAACAGCCAATGAAAATTTTAGAACTGCTGACGAAGGCAAAATTAAAATGATGCATTTTGTACTTTTATTTATACATTTATATTATCAAAATTACTTTCCCTTAAAAATTACCTTGATTTGACTCATTTCTAGCTTGATTAAAACTAGAAATGAGAGTCTACGACTAACCTTTAAACATGAAACTTTTTACAGCACCCTGTATACATCAATAAAAAGGTTGAAAAGTAATCCATTCAGAAACTTACACGGGGCTCACGTCAGGAAGCTCTTTAAACTGCTCAATAAAACCACGCAAAGTGTGATGAAGTACAAAACATATGACATGTAATCAATTTCACGTGACTTGCTAGAATAAATGCAAATATGAATACATCAGTGGCACTAAACTTAAAATTATGATAGATAGTTTTATTTGAAGATGTCAATTTCCAGAAACATATTACTCCGTCATTTTCCTTTTCACGCGCATGCATTTTCCCTCTCTTTTACTCAAAACTACTATCAGCAGGTACTAAACTATTACCTCAATGCAACTGCAATGTCTTGGTAATACAGAAAATAGACAAAGTTTCTGAAAATGAGAAAGCATCAGATTTACTGTAAGACCTTTTTTACTACCACTACTTTACCTATGATTTTCAACTAATGTTTTTGTTTTACATTTTCCTGTTGTTGAATGGCAACGCCAGTTATTATTCCAAAGGGTTCAATTTGCCCAGAAGGACTTTTAATTTCGTTTTGGCATTTTGCATCGATTCACTGCAAACGTTGATTCACCTTCAAATTGTTGCCAGCAAATATTAGAATCCTGTATTATATTTAAAGAAATTAAATAATGAAGAGTCTGCATACGTTTATGCATGTTTTCTCGCCTTGTGATAAAACAACGGTAAATAGAACCATCAAATTTTGAACTACATAATCCTCTACCGAATATGGGCATCTGGAAGCCCTAATTTGGAATTTATTTTGTTACCTATTTCATATTTCGTAAAACTTTAAAGAATGTTTGATTCAAAAACTCAACGATTTCAAAACGAGCAGCGGGAGCATTGCACGAAAAAAAAATTTTTTATCTATAGCGCGTAAGACAGTGTATAGGATATTCTAAAGATATGCTTATTTCAAGTACGAAGAACATCATATTTAGTAAATAAAGGGGACTCACAAAACGTTAAACAACCGCCCCTTTGGGCGCAATGTAAAATCTGAAGCTTTCAGATTTCTATTTTTTTAATTTTTAATATTATTAGAATGTAGTGATACACTTGGTGTATTTTGTTAGCAATCTAATTTTAAGCTACATTTCACTGAACAAATAGTTGTTAATTTTTAATATTATCGTATTCATTCACCTAGAGAACTTGTAGTTCATACGAGTGATTTAGAAGGTAACCCTAACTTTTTGTTTTGCTGCTATTATTTACATCATAACATGTTTGTAAAGCAACTTTCCAACTTCTTTAAGGTAATGTGCAACACAATTTTGCATTGTTAAAAGTAACAGTTTTTCATGAAGATAAATAAGCTTCTTTTTGAAACGACATTATATTTCTTTTCCTTATTTTTACATGAATATGATTTGGGAAACCAAAATCAATATGGTACAGAAATTTAAACAAAATTAAACCATTTTTTATATATCAATAAACTGGTTAATAATCTATCTTATTTCGACTAAAACAACATCAACACATTTTAATAAGCATCCTAGCTTGCACTGCTGTCAAACATTATGTTATTGACTTGAATGAATTTAAAGATGGCACTTGCTTCATAACGAGGTTAGGTTAGGTTATTCAATTACGGCAAAGCACACGACGGCTATCTGCCTAAAGGGAGGGATGCCTTCGTGAAGGACATTCTAAGGGAAACTGGCTCGTATACACGTTACACATAGAGAAAACCACGAAAACGCCCATGCAGCCAGCCCGTTCGCGGGATTCGAACCTCGGACCGAACTACCAGTGTTCAGCGTCTTTACCGCTCGGCCGCTGGTGAGCTGCTTCATAACGAATTAAGCGATTCTGGTGATTTTGTAGTTGCCGAAAAACCTGTCGCGGTAATTTCAAATATTTTATATATATAGAAAATATGGGCGTAAATTGTAGGCACGATTAAATAAAGTATGCGCTTCTTAACAAATATAAGGAATATAAATAAGAACCAAAATATAAATCTAATATTAAGAAATTCTTCTTCAGAGAGCACTTGTTAACACTTCTAAACTCAATAGCCAAGACTCTACTCAGGTGGAATTCATTGGAAGTGAGCAGTCTTTGAGCTATCTCGTCACTTAGAACATTACCCAAGGTGCACCACAGGATGTAAACCGACATTACATCTGCGAGAAGATGGGAAAGGCACATACAAATAGCTAACCCTAATGCAAGAGTAGAATTCACATCCTGGAATTCCGATTAGGAGTAAACCTCTGCTAACCTGTATAACGTGAGTAGCAAACTTGATATAGAACTTAACTAATAGATATTTCTTACATTTTATGTACATGATAGTTTTAGAATTCATAACCCTTTAACACTTTAGAAAGTGGCCAAGCAGTTTTGGTTAAAAAATAATGAAAATTTCTGATTTCAATACACTTGAGTTACCATATAATGGAAAATTTAATTCATTTGAATTATACAAATTTTGTTGGTAAATTAAACCTTAAGGAAACATTTTTAGACTGAAATTAAATCAAATTTCATAAATAAGCAGTAGGTCCACAACCTTTCTCGTGTAATCGTTGCTAATGACAGAACCTTCATTTGTTAACAGACAAGACTGTCTATCATACGTAGCGGTTCCCAAACCATCGTGTTTGATGATCGTACAGTAAGAAACCGGAATGATGGCGTTTCTTTCTTTCTATAGCCTCAAACGTCTATGATTTATTACCAATCTCTATGCAACTGGCTTTGTTGATGATTCCATTGTAACCGCAGGCGCCGATGTTTTGAAGCAGGAGAATTATACCCAAAGAAATGCATGCAGAATACTGAAGCTGATAATAGCATACCTATGATACAAACTGTTGAGATGAAGCTGAACGGTCCGTCACTGTCATGCGGATAAAGCGTCATTTACCACTTGTTAACATACCATTTCCTGGTCTATTGTTAAAATTTTGACGTTTCCGGTTCTCTTTAGCTTATTGATTCCATACAAACATTACTGATGAGGCATTATGCCCCATATGAATTGCAATGGTGATTGTGAAATTGTGAAAAAAAAAACTGTGATAGAAAAATTCTTCTTAGGCTAATCATTCTTTCTATTCCAAACTACGTAACTTGCTCTTATATAGCCGTTACTAATTTCTCACGAAACGTTTATCGCTAGCGGATAATAAAACGCTGCTTTTATATTCCTATACAGCCCTCTATTTATATGACTAATATGATATTTCAGAGAAAGTTTCTCAGCCCACACGTGAATTAACATTCTAAAATTCTAATGATTTGCAAATCGTAGCCAACATTGCATTTCCTTTATGTTTCAGTTTATTCGCATGACTTCTTCATAATGCTGCAATTTTCACAAACAGAAATATATATAAGGGTCTCGTAATGAGGAAATAGCAACCAATTTTTGACAAAAAAACGTTCCGCCTAATAGTTGGTTTTGGTGATGAGTTGGAGAAATGGCCGATTAGTTAAGCCAATTTTGACGAATGTTTAAAGGACGTCAGTGCTTTGGATTAAAAATAAAATGTTTAAGTGAATTTTTCCCATGCAGAAAACAATATCATTTTTAGATAATGAAAACAAAAGCAATTCCTTGCTTTAAAGTCAATATTTGCAAAAAAAAAAAAAAAAATACCTCTTTTGCTCACCAAAAAAGAAATTTCACAACCAATTAAATCAATACAAACTGTATAGAAATGCACACAGCATGAAACATGTGCTCAAATACCTCATATGTACCTATACATTATATCAAATGAATTTACCAACGATGTATTTTCAGAAACTTAAGAATTCTGATTGCAGCTCAAAGATTTTTAATATTCTAAGTGGCAACAGCACATAAAACACGAAATTCTAAGTTGATACACTCGACCTTTTCTTCAATATTTACGAATTACTTTTTTTCCTATTTCGCTTAAAAATTGGTATTGGGAAAAAAATCCTATAAAGCTATTACATTTATAGTAGTTTTTTTTTTCTTAATATTGAGTATTATAATGTAACTTCGATGCGTAAAATTTTGTGCCTTTACCGGCAGGATACTTGATCGAACATATTTCTTTGAAAGTTCCGAGTCCATTAAATCTCTCATCAGAAACCACCCAGTCATTTATTTCGATAATATCTCTAAAGGAGAGGTAATATTCAGAAAAAAAATCCTCATATAGATATCTAATTTTCGAAAAGAAATAGCTAGATGTTATGTGAAATGAAATCCTGGTTTTGCATCTGATGAAGTCGATATTTCGGATACAGCAATAAAATATAATAGAAACAGAAAAAACTTGGACTTCATTCGTGATTGCCAGAAATGAATAGCATGTTGCTCATGGGTTACGCTCGAACCGTTATCGAAAAAGTAATTCATCTTATCTACAACAGAGCGTGTTGCTGCAGCTGGATATCGAACGATAACCTAAGGATAGTAACTGTTTCAGCTGACCAATCGGAAAGGCCACAGATGTCGCTTGTTATTTTACCAAGATGTATTTAAAATAGAGTGCAGTTAGGTGTTGAAGCGATGACATATAAATAAATAACTGCTGTTAAAAATGTATTTCAATCATTATATACATTACTACTAAAAATAAATTACTACTATCAAAGTGTATCTTAAATTATAAAGTATATAAAAACTACTATCTCCTAATTTAAGTAGACTTTATAAGCTTAGCGTTCTTAAAAAATACATCACACTGATAACATCATGGACCTTATAAGAGATAGACTAACCCAGTGGGCGGAGCGTCTGTCCCCCACATGTCCGCAAGAAAGAGTAGGGACGATCTGGTATACTTTGACACTGAAATCTATGGGGTTTGTATCACATAACTGTTTTTAATTATTAAATGTGATACGTTGTATAAGTAATGACATTATGAAGGTCACACGTTTTTCAAATAAGATTTAATACATCTCATTAAAGCACTTTTTACTCTATTCTTACTGTATTTTCACGCGTAATTCTTGTATAAACATCTTTACTTTGGTAAAACGGTAAAAACACTATACACAAAATTTATGAACATACTTTTGTACACTAGATTGATAGTACATGATACTTTGAAACAAAAAAGGCAAAATTAAACAAGATCTGACATATTTTTTTTTTAATTTTACGAGCACTTTTAGGCAGTGGTTTTTTAAATTATTATAACACAAGACGATTATTTATTTGATTATATGATCAGTAATTATTAACATTACAAGATGATCATAAGATGATTATATATTTTAATAATTCATAAAATTTGAAGCATAAACTTTTCTGAGGGTAATGGGAAAAAATCTTTAAAAAAAATGAAAAGTTAATATAAAATAAAATCTGGAAGCACTCAGATTTTATGCTTCGCCCAAAGGGACGTTTTTTAATGTTTTATGTGTAACCTTTATTTATTGAATATCATGTTCTTCGCACGTAAACCGCATAAAATTCAATTCAACTGCAATATCACAAAATATTTGAAAACAGCATATAACACAGAGAATTTCCGCGCTGAAGATAAAAGTGTTACTTTCCGTACAGTGCTGCCATTGCTCTCTTTGAAATCTTTGAGTTTGTTAATCAAAAATTCGTTAAAGTTGTACAAAATATGAAATGGATTAACCAAATTCAAAATTCGGCTGTCCAAATGCCCACTTTCGAATGGAGGATGACGTTATTCAAAATTTGATGGCTCTAGATACCCTCGTTTTTTGATAGTGCGAGAAACATACATGTATTCATGCATATTCTTCATTATTTAATTTCTTTAAATATAATACAGGGCAATAATATTTGGTGGCAACAATTTCAAAGTGCAACGTACATTTATAGTGAAACAGCGCAAAATGCGGTTTCGAAACTAATAGCCTTTTTGGGCTATCGCCTCTTAGGGCTGATAAATTAAATTCACAGTAAATAAAAAAAATCTTATGCAGAACTTAGAAATAACTTAAAAAAATAATCACTATAAAATGCCATCACAATTAATTATTACAGTTAAATACAATTTTAATATTAGAATAAATGTATAAAAATTATTAAGGTGTTAAAAGTGTTTCTTATGTATTATGAAATATAATTGAAATAAAACTTCTTTGTGGAAATTATGCTATAATATTCACCTGTAATTTTAAAAAAGCAGCACAATTTAGAATTCTAAACAAAAACTTTCGAAAATTCATTTTAGGTATTTTAGTATTTTTTATCTATTTACAATGAAAAGCACAGAAATTCTAAGAGAAAATTGTTTGTTTGAAGTTTTTTGTTAGTTCAGATTTAAAATACTATTTTCGAAAAGAAGTAGTTGCAAATTTCGGTACAGTATAGGAAAAGCTAAAAAAATATACAGGCCTGAAAATATGCAACAGCTTTATAATTATATTAACAATTAAACTTATTAAATATGCTAAACTTTAAAAAATCAGTCTCAGTTTCAAAAATAAAAATAAGCAAAAATTCTAATTTGTGAAATGAGGCACTACAACCAGCGTTTTTGTTGAAAATTGTACGATCTGCAATAGACAGCGATTGTTAGGTTTCTGCAAGTCGTCCCTACGCCTCCGGATGTGATCAAGGGGACAGCCGGGAATGCGTCAGACGAGAGAGAAAACCCATTTGGGTTGGTCTATTTGTTATGGATAACATTTTATTACAATGATTTCGATTTCCACCTCCTACGCTGACCAAACCCCTGAGATATTAAACATTTTACTACTAAACAGCCATAATTACTGTGCTAAATCTGTTTTGACAGAAAACTCTGATTTTTGATAGTTTTACATACAGAATAAAGCTTACTGAGTTCTCTTGTTTTGCAACAGACTACCAAACAATTTTCTATCGACAGTTACATGTGAAAATGTTGCCTGTTGGTCACCATTAAATTCAATTCGCTGTTTTTATCTGTTATAACTATGTCCTTTTTTTGCAAAGTAAAATGCTAATAAATAGTTTTAGAGTATGACATACTTTGAATTTATTAATATAGAAGTTCAATTTCTACTTCCTTGTGCGAAGTAAAGGAAGTACTGTAATCTCAAAAAATTCTGGGTACCAGACCGGAAATATCCATTTTGACCGCTATCGGATGCAATTTGACGATGTTTTTGAGTCATATCTGCACGTTAGGACAGAATAAAGGATTCTTTTTTCCCAAACGAACTATAAAACTGATTTAAATCGGATTTTGAAGAGAATTTTTTGTGACGTCTGTACGTACGGTTGTATGAATCTCGCATTCCTCAAAAACGATTAGCCTTAGAACGTTGAAATTTTCTATTTAGGATTGCTATAGCATGCAGTTGTGCACCTCCCATTTTGGTGGCAATCCGCCTCACCAAAAGTACAAAAACATATATATTATATATGTAAATATATATATATATATATTTACAGACAATCTTACTCAGCTCCGTAAGCTCAGTTTTTTATTTTTATATGTTGGTAAATTGTGCATTTTTGCTTTACAAATGATTGAATTATGTTGTTCTTATCTTCTTTAGTTAACCGGAAAACCTGCTTTTAATTTTTTAGTTATCTTCTTTAGTTAACCTCCTTATCAGTTTACCTGTTCTTATCTTCTTTAGTTACCCTTCTTTTCTACTTTAGTTTATCTGTTCTTATCTTCGTTAGTTAACTTTCCTGTCTTTAATTGTTTTCTTTAGTTAACCTGAATGCAATAGTTGTAGAATTATCAACAATTTAAAAGTTTTTTAAGTGCGGCTAAGTCTAATTTTTTATCATAGGAGGCATATTAGTTTACATTTGAAACTTAACAGAATAGTGGATTTATTACCAATCTAGAGAAAGATAATACAACAAGAAAGATAACGTCTTCCTTTATTATTGCGAATTAAATCATGCTTAATCTATTCTGGAATTATGATTTAAGTTATTAAATTATCCCATATATTGACTTAGCATAGCGCCCACAACAAATTAAGTCAGTTTCTATGCCTTTAGTGTCTTTTTGCTGAGTGAGACCAAAAGTAAACTTTTCAGTTTTGTGCATCGAAATATCTGCCTTCCTGCCCGCTGGCCGAATTGTTTGGTTTTTTTCTACGCAAAACCAAGCAATTCGGTCAGCGGATTGCTTGCATTGTATACAGGATTGCGAACTGCTTACAAGCAATTCGCAATTCTATATATAATTGTAAAAATTGTTTCTTTAATTATTTTAACTGTATTTGGTATTTTATGTTTTTCTATATCTTTCAATTTTTAAATATAGATATTTTGATGAGTTTTTATGTATTTTGACTTGTTGCGAAGTGAGAACTGAATTAATTGAATGAGAAATGTATCTCTAATGAAATTCCAGAAAATAGGTTTAAATGAAATGCAGCAAAAAATGCGTATTATTTAAAATTCCATACAAGGAAGTCATGTGGTGTATACATCAGATTTTTTATATTCAGAAAACTTCAACACATTCGAAATGAAATGATGATTAAAGCAAGTTTTCTCTCTTGAAATAGTAAGTTGGCGTATATTACTCTAGAGCAAATTTATTTACAAATAAGTCGTCATCCTTAACTTAAAGTTACCCTGTAACTTAACAGATTCACGATTCCTTGCAACATGAAGATCAAGATTAGAGTATTTCGACTAAATAATTTTTTTAAAAAAAGATTTTATTGAGCCTGTTTCTATGGAATTGTCAGTGACTTATTCCCTATATATAATGTTAAAACCCTTTTACGTTTCATCTAAATATTGGCATTAACAAACACGGTTTAAGGTAAACTAATACAGCATGAAATAAATCTGTGTTATAACTTTAAATGATGCGTTTTTTTACTATCAGTCGCTCTCTTCCCATGCCATCTTTCAAAAGACACAAAATGCAAAGTAAAATTGGAAGAAAATATTAGATTGAAATGTGAAGTGGTTAAACATCATGAAATTTATTTTGGTTAGATTTTTGAAATTATCTGAAACGTGGAGTCTTTAACATGTACGCTATCGTCGAATTTGCATAATTAAGCCAGATATTATTGATATTTTTTACACAGTGAAGAGATACCATTACAAAATACTAGCACTTAGACATTTACAGTGCCTGAAAATAATTTATAATTTCTTTTTCTCACAATAATTTGAACAATTTTGAAAGATCACAACATTTCTGGAAAAGTGCACTTTTGCATGTACTAGGAAAAAGGAAGAGAAATCGTCCACTGCTCTTATACAAATTTCCTAGTAACTATAGACGGGTTATTTGAATTCTCAAATCGCATGAATCTTCTAAGATTCAGATTTCGTAAATTCGAATAGCCCCCCTTTTCATCATTCGTGAATCTTCTAGAACCTAACCCAAAAATCATTAATCGTTTTAACTCAAAACTTTGGAAAGCTTGGTTTTAGTAACCATCACAATCCAGTGCAAGCTTTAATTGAGAAAAGAATTTCAGTGGCACGTAGATAACCAACATCAACTCGTGATGGCCCTGAGTACCACTGATTTAATTTTCTAGAATAAATTATCTTTCGGCTTTTAGTGCTGTATTTAATTCTTTAAATAATTCTCTTCTTTCCCCACGAACTTAAAATTCCACAAAAATGCAAAATATTTGAACTTTTAGCTAAATATATTTTATCAATGTCTATTCAGAAAGTTAACAGCATGATTTAATAGATTTAATATTTCACTTCCTTTACCAAATTCCATTTCTAGCTCCTTAATTCGTATGAGAGAATTTTAAAAATTATATTCTTTAGTACAATTTTTATTAAATGCAGACTGCAAATTTTGCGTTACTTAAGATGCTTGGATACTAAGCTATTTTTTCCTCCTTCTTATTATTGTTATATATAAGATACAAGATTCAAAAGATTCGAGGATCCTTTCGGATTCGAATTCATAAATTTAGGATTTGTCTCATCTTTATATAAAGCAAGCTGTGGATTCATATGTACGTAAAATTTGATATATTCCATATAGAGAATATCAAGCAATTTATATACCAGTAAAGTGCTCCTAGAAAACACAAAGTAAGCAAAACATATAACGATATTTCTGTAAACGTATACAATACGTTGATTAAACGTACGACAGATTTACGAATATATAAGCTCTCATAAGAATAATATAGTTATGTTATGTGTAAAGATCCACACCCATTACAGAATAAATAAAGGTCTAAGAAATAATATGAATATTAGTTAACATGAATGTCTAGTTAAAAAGTTCATGAGGCGACTATCAAAACTCACGGGAGACCATCGCATGTTAAAAACTAATTTTTACTGTTTAGTAGTAGTATTTATTGCTGTAAGTTTTACTACTGAACTTAATGTTTTAGTATTATTTAAAGTTAATTTTCTTTGCAAATTCATAAACATTTTTAATATGTTGGAAGCAAATAGTTTGGGGTAGAAATAGATTTTTTAACATTATTTTTTTAATATTTTCCTGGGATTCGAACCTGGTATCTTGTAGTTGTTAGCTGGGAAGTAATACCAGTTAAATCACAAAAGTACGCATTAGGAGTCTTATAACAGAAAATATTCCTAAAAGTTATACCTATTCTTTACAAGATAGAAAGAAAAAAATAAGATTATTTTCGTATAAGAATTATAAAGTATCAGATACATTTATAAAATTTCTTTATTTAACTATGGCAGCATTTAAGAGCCATCTATCTAAGTGTACAAATTCCTTTGTAAAAATCTTTCAAGGAAAACTGGCTCTTGTTCACAATATATGCAACAAACAACAGAAAAAAGAGAGATAAAACACAAACTTGCATTCCGTTTTTCATTACAAATGCTACTAAATAACATAATTCTAGTCTAACGTATTACAAGACATATTCCATAAAAGCTGCAAAATCTCTAATACTGTTAATTAAACATTTTTGTGCTTCCAGATTTCTCCTTTTAAATACGCTCTCCTGTTATAAACTTTACAATTACGTGACTCGATGCGGCTGTCATAAGCCTCAGCCTTTATTCAGATACTAGCCGCTGGGCGGTTAGCCTTCGTCTGGCTTTTAAGTGTACCGGAAAATGCCTAAAGAGAACACCAAACATTAAATTTGAAAACTGCACAGAATTTTACTCTGCAGAACAATTTTATCGAAAAAGAAACAAACAACAACGGAAAAACAAAAATTCAGTTAAAAATGCATTACATATAAAAAGTATGAAACGAAATAAGCAATATCCCTTAATAGAAATATTAATTATCCTAATAAATAAATTAACCACCTTCCTGCTGCCTTCTCTAGACAAACATCCAGTATCCAAGAGAAACATTAAATTTAAAAACTGCATAGAATTATCGCCCTCATTTTTCCGAGTGGCAATAGTGCTGATATCAGCAACAATGGCTGCGTGCCATTGTTGTTCATATAATGAGAGAAAATCATCAATGTGATACTATTTCATAAAAAAAAACTCATTCGAATTTTGAAAAATCGATGTGCACTGGCTCTTGTCTAGATGCATCCTGTGTACCAGATTTCATAGGCCTGGGTCTATTAGCTTACGCGCAGTACGAACGAAAGACACCTACACACACAGAAAGACTCGTCCTTTTAAATATAGATCTATAAATTAATTAAACAATTTACCTTTGCAAAAAGAAACAATTTTTCAATTTCTTAAACTGTTCAATAGAGTGAAATCTCGCTTTATTATAGCCCATTATGTCTTAAAAGCGAAATGTATAAGCCTAAATTTTAAAAATCGTTTACTGGGATAAATTATCTGTGAAGAAAGGTTCACACTTGGTATGAGAATGCACGGTCCTTTTTACTTCCTTGTACGACGTAAAAAGGAAGTATTGTAATCGCGAAAAATTTCGGGTATCATATTTCAAAGAAAATATCCATTTTGATCGCTATGGAATGCAGTTTAATGATGTTTTTGCGTAATATCCGTACTTAAGGACCGACTAAAGAACTCTTTTTTCCCCAAAAAAATTATAAAACTTATTTAAAATGGATTCTGAAGAGATTTTTTCGTGGCGTCTGTGCGTACGTACGTACATATGTATGCATGCATCTCGCATAATTCAAAAACGAGTAGCCTCAGAACGTTGAAATCTTGTATATATGACTGCTATAATATATAGATGTGCAACTTCTGTTTTGGATGCAATCGGCGGCACTAAAAGTATATATATATATATATATATATATGCATCCACTCTGTTATTCGGCTCATTGAACTCAGTTTCTTTATTCTTATATGTTGGTAAATTGTGCATTTTCTGCTTTAAAAATGATTGAATTATGCTGTTCTTATCTTCCGGTTAAAGTTTTTTTGCCTTTAGTAAATGTGCATGCTATATTTATAGAATTATCAACAATCTAAAAGTTGTTTAAATGCAGCTAAGCTTAATTTTTGTTTATGGTAGGAACCATATTTGTTTACATTACAAACTTAGCAGAACAGTGCATTTGTTGCCAATCTAGAGACACTAAGCTTCGCAACAACAAAGATAACGCCTTCTTTTATTATTAAGAATTAAATCATATTTAATCCATTCAGGAATTTATTCGAGGAAATAAGTGTTTAAGATTTACTTCTTAATTTTAATATAGTTATTTTGAGTTTTTATGCGTTTTTGCCTTATCGCGAAGTGAGAACTGAAATAATCGAATGAGAAATACTGAATCGTCTGTGAAAAACTGTTTCTTTTACTGTTTGTTTAATTGTTTTACACATCGTTTTAGGTTTATTATAGTATTTGAATGGAACACGTGGCAACGATTAGGTAATTCTCCAGATGATATGCATAATGTTTGTGCATTCTGAGTTATAAAATGAAAGAGATGTAAAGCTGTTAAATGAAGCTAGCGCCAGAATGTCGCTATGATAAGCAACAAATATAGTGAATTTTAAAGAGTGCATTTATTCTATTGTGGTTAATGCGCTATCGAAGAAGTAGATTTGATTCAATCCAATACGTTTAAATGAAATGAAAAATGCGTAAAATTTAATATTCCGTACAAGGAATTCCTGTGGTGTATATATCAAATTTTTTAAAAAGAATGAAATTCTGAATTCATTTAAACTGATTATAGCTGAAAATATCATGTTCTGCGACGAAACAGAGCATCAATAAATGTTAAAATTTTTAAAGTCGATTTGTAGCAGAAAAAGATAAAAAAGTGCAGAAAAGATAAAAGGAAATTTTTCTTTCCTGTTTCTTCTATATTTAACTTCATAAGTCTAATAAATAATTGTTTATTCTATTGAAGAAAGCTTAAGCTTTCATAAACTGAGGATATGAATCGGAAAATGCATTCTTATAAATTAATATGCGATCATAACCTTATTAATTAATCATAACCTGCAAATATTAAATATTTTTATTCAAATACTGTTCAGTGGTAATGTATGCAATATAAATGTAAAAAGGTAACATACATAAAACACAGAACATACACAAATAATACAGAGTCATAGAATCTATCAAATACCATTGTGCTTTCATGAATATACATATAGATTTGTATTGATTCTGAAGACTACTATGATAAATTTCCCAACATGCCTTGCACCTTAATCGATGATCAATCAAGGAGTACCCGCCTAGTCATCACGCGTGAGTTTAAGTACCAAAATGCTCGTAGGAGTACGCCATACAAGAGGTACGTGACGAAATGAGAGCGATCGATTTCCTCGGACTTCGGAAAGGTAGTCCCCATTCGATGACAAATAACATCCTTTTTCAGATAAATATAAAACAAAGAGTGGATCTCAATTACATCAAATGTCTAATTTTTGCTGTAGTAAATAACATTTTCTCTTTACCTGGTAGCTCAATGAAACGAATTTCATTCTACAGTATTCAGAAGTCTGAATAGTTTGATTCTTAGTTTCTGGGTCAGTTTCTTATATGTGTATAGTTCTTATTACTTATTTCAAAGCGTTTTAACTAGCCTTTGTTTGTAATAGCCCTTCCAAAATTTTCATGAAAAGACTTTGTTGGAGTTACGCAACTATATCTATATTATGTATCTCATATGTATAAATCAAAAATAACCAATGAGTTACTTGATAGCTGCTTTTGATGCAATCTCAAAGACAATCCAATCTAATAAAGTTTGGATGCAAACTCATGTTCACATTTCTTTGCAATTTTTGCTACGCTTAACACACTTTTCCTTTAATGAAATTTTGATACACAAACAAGGTAAATATGTCAGGTGGAAGAAAAATTATCCACATCTGCAACAGTGCTAAGCGAAAAATTATAACATAAAAAGAAAATATGCAAGAACATTTTATTTCTTTCCTTCTATGTCTACAGGATAGGTTACCTGGAAAAACAACTCGCACAAACGCCATGTAGGTTTCACAGATTAGAGGTTGGGGCAAAAGAGGGCTATCTGTGTCGGTCATAAAAAAGTTTTGAGGCTTAGGACCAAAGAAAAACCTTGCCTCCAGTATAACTTCAACGCTGATTGCTAGTTGTCTCATTGCAAGGAGGAAAGTAAAAACACTCTACAATAAAAACAGGAGGTGTTTATTCAGACTCCCTCTCACTACATGCTAAGCCTTTGAAGCTGGAGAATATACACAGTCCAGTCACATTAATGTGACCATCTGTCAAAAGCCAGAATAACCACCTTTCGCAGAACGGACTGCTGCGAGACGTGCAGGAAGAGAGTCACATAGGTCCCAAAAGGTGTTATCTGGGATGTTGAGCCATGCCGACTCTAATGCCGTGGCCAGCTGCGCTAGATTATGCGGTTGAGGATCCATGGCGCGAAAAACTCGATCGAGATGGTCCCACAGATGCTCGATTGGGTTTCAGTCAGGTGAGTTTGCTGGCCAGGGGAGGACGGTAAACTCATCCTGGTGCTCTTCGAACCACGCACGTACACTGGCAGCTGTATGGCACCTCGCATTGTCCTGCTGGAAGATGCCATCATCCTGAGGAAAAACAATGCGCATGTAGGGGTGAACATGGTCCGCAAGGACAGATGCGTACTTGTATTGATCCATTGTGCCTTCCACAATGATCAGTGAACCTAGAGAATGCCAGGAAAACATTCCCCAGACCATAATGCTCCCGCCTCCAGCTTGGACCGTTCCGGCAATGGTTGCAGGGTGGTTCCTTTCAGAGGTTTCACGCCTTATACGCCAACGTCCATCTGTCCGATGGAGCATAAAACGCGATTCATCCGAAAACGCAACCTGTCGCCACTCAGTGGACGTCCAGCTGCTGTACTGGCGTGCAAATTCTAGCCTTCGCCGTCGATGAACAGCAGTCAGCATAGGTGCACGAACCAGGCGTCTGCTTCGGAGGCCCAGACGCAGCAATGTTCGCTGAATAGTACTTTGGGAGACACTTTTGGTAGCCCCTTGGTTCATTTTGGTGGTCAGTTGCTCAACGGTAGCCCGTCTATCTGCCCGAACGCATCTCCGCAACCGTCGTTCGCCTCTGTCATCTATGGCCCGTGGTGCACCACATTTGCCACGTCGCTGATTTTGGACAGTCCCATTTTGCCATGCACGGTACACTTTTACCACGGCGGCACGCGAACAGTTCACAAACTCAGCCGTTTCGGAAATGCTTCCACCCTTGGCCCGAAAGCCAATGATCATGCCCTTTTGGAAGTCGGATAAATCGCTTCGTTTCTGCATTACGCCAACGATTGAAATGTTTTGCGAAGCCCTCACACACCCTTTATATACGCTCAACTGCACTGTGCTGCCACCTGCCTTCTGTGATTGGTTATTTAACTCTGACATGGAAAGTACGTGGTGGTCACATTAATGTGACTGGACTGTGTACTCGGGTGAACTAAGGATAGGGTTAAAAGAACAAAATTCAGAAAGTCCGTTTTTGTCATTTACGTTGATAAAAAAAAATTAAGCAGTGCCAACTTACAACACATTTATATTCTGGCTGCTCATAGCTTATTTTGATCCTAGAAACACTTATAGTTTCATCTATTCCAGATACCTATTCCATTACAATTACGTTATTTTACCAAAATATTAACATTCAAAACTAGGTACG
Source organism: Stegodyphus mimosarum (assembly GCA_000611955.2). NCBI lineage: Eukaryota > Metazoa > Arthropoda > Arachnida > Araneae > Eresidae > Stegodyphus > Stegodyphus mimosarum. The sequence goes on along the minus strand of KK119352.1, from coordinate 53,589 downwards.
TTTTTAACATTTTATTGCTGCACCTCCATTATATTTTATCAAAATGTTTGAAGATATTTTTACTTCCTTGTAGGAAGTAAAAGAAGTATCGTAATCACGAAAAATTCCGGGTACCAAATTTCAGAAAAAACATCCATTTTAACCGATATCGAATGCAATTTAACGATGTTTTGGCGTGACACCTGTATATAAGGACAGAATAAAGGACTCTTCCCCCAAACAAATTATAAAACTGATAAACTGGTTTAAAATGGATTCAGAGGAGATTTTTTTTCGTGGCCTCTATACATACGTACGTATATCTCTCATAACGCAAAAACGAGTAGCCTTAGAATATTGGAAATTTTGTATGCAGGACTGCTATAGCATGTATTTGTACATCTCCCTTCTTAGAGGCAATCGTCCGCACCAAAAGTATATATATATACATATATATACCCACTGTGTTACTTGGCCCCGTGAGCTCATTTCTTTTATTCTTATATGTTGATAAATTGTGCATTTTTTGCTTTAAAAATGATTGAATCAAATTGTCCTTATCTTCCGGTTAAGGTTTTTATGCCTTTAGTGAACCTGAATGCAATATTTGTATAATTATCAATAATTTAAACGTTGTTTCAGTGCGACTAATTTAACGATGTTTTTGAGTCACATCTGCACGTAAGGACAGGATAAAGGATTCTTTTTCCCTCAAACGAATTATAAAACTGATTTAAAACATATTCAGAAAAGATTTTTTTGTGGCGTCTGTACGTACATATGTATGTATCTCGCATACCTCAAAAACGAGTAGCCTTAGAACGTTGAAATTTTGTATATAGAATTGCTCTATCATGTAGTTGTGTACCTCCCTTTTTGGTGGCAATCTGCCACAACAGAAGTATATAAACACATATATATATCTATATATCTATATATATATATATATATATATATACATACATGTTTATATATATATACGTATTTACACACACACACATATATATATAAATATATATATATATATTTACAGACTCTGTTACTCTGCTTCGTGAGCTTAATTTTTTCTATTCTTTATATCTTGGTAAATTGTGCATTTTGTGCTATAAAAATGATTGAATTATGCTGTTCTTATCTTCTTTAGTTTACCTGTGTTTATCTTCCTTAGTTAATCTTCTTATCTTCTTTAGTTGTTTTCTTTAGTTAACTTGAATACAATAGTTGTAGAATTATCAATAATTTAAAAGTTGTTTAAATGTGGCTAAGCCTCACTATTTTTATTATAGCAGCCATGTTTGTTTACATTTGAAACTTAGCAGAGTAGTGGATTTGTTGCCAATCTATAGAAACTAAGCTTCGCAACAACAAAATAATGTCTTCTTTTATTATCGCGAATCTAATAATGCTTAATCTATTCTGGAATTGCTGTTTTGTATAGAAACTCTAATTGTAAAAATTGTTCTTTAAATTGTTTTAGCTGTATTTATGTTTTATCTTTTTCCATATTTTTCAATTTTAATAAAGATATTTTGAGGTTTTTATGTATTGTTGTCTTGTTGTGAAGTGAGAACTGAATTAATTGAATGAGAAATAATACTTTAATGAAATTCGGGGAAATAAGTTTAAATGAAATGCAGCAAAAAATGCGTATACTTTAATATCCCGAGAAAGGAATTTATATGGTGTGCACATCAGATTTTTTTTCATCGCTACAGCTGTTTTTTAATTACTTTAATAATATACTTACTATTAACTACAGGAATATATCAGCTACAGGAACTTTACGACTTCATATTGGTTACAAAAAGGTATCAGAGGTACTCAAATTATTACTTATTAATTATTATTACTGGCATAAAGTGAATAGCGACATTATTTCACTCAAATGTTCTAATTAATTGTCGCGCTAATCAAATTCGTGTTAAATGGAATTTTTCTGCGTTCGATCTTTTCATGCATGGAACTTCAGTATAACGTGAATTTTTGTTTAACCTTGGCCTTACCATCATGTGGCAATAATGGTGCATTGTACTTTGAGGAAATCTGATATATATACCATGAAATAAATTTTGCTTGTTAAAGAACACATTTGATCGTTGAAGAAGAAGGACATCTGTCAAATCTCTAGGAAGATATAGCAATGTAACATTATTATAAAATTAATATCAATTTATAATTGGAATTTTACTGGTTTTAAGGTCTGAGGCTTTTTGTGTCTGTCATGTTTTTCCCAAATTCAGTGTATTAAATACTTTTAATTAACCACCATTATGAGTTTGGTTACGATTAGTATTAAATTTGCTCAAGAAAGATGCTTAGAAAAACAAGAAATAATTCTTTTCACATATCCTGTTAAATTAGCCAGTTTAACCCCGATTCATAAACGCAGTTCATATGTGAAACACGTCTTTATAAAAATTTGGAAATTTAAGTTAAATAGCCTTAGGACATACAAGGAAAGTTTGATTAAGCTAAGAATTATTCTCATCCCTCCCATTTTTACTTGTTGCCGAGAAAATCGATACTTCCATTGAGAAAATCCTGTTTATGTGCCAAAAGCTGCTTAAATAGTATTTTTCTGATTCGGAACTCATTAACCCAGTCCAATTTAAAACTGCGTTTAATGTCTACATAAGAGATAATTAGTCCTTGAAAAGGCTTAATAGGCTTACTTAGTTTTGCGTTTGAAAGGTAGGGTCATTACACCTGAAGACTGCTCTTGTAATTAAGCTTTTCTTTTCGACTGTGTTTCTGCATTTAAAGGCGGTTAGATAACTTTGTTTTAAAAAGTATCTAACGGGAAAGTAATTCCGCAGTTTGATAGATGCCGCTAGCGTATTATTTATGCACCAACAAAATAGAAGACACCTGAGAAGATGTAAAATGCGGAATGAATCAGAGGTACAGTTCAATCTAACAATATTATCAAAGTGTCTGATTAAATTTTACGCCGTATATTTTTTTTTAATTTGCAGTGGAGCTTCATGTAAGAAATCCAGATAAAAATATTGCGCAAATTCCATTATAGATGGATTACGTTCATTATCTAATATAATACTTGTAAACAGAGCTTAGGAATAAAAAATGCCTTCTATGAGTATGGAATTACTTTTCAGCTTAAGAGCTTATGCATTTCAGGAAGTGGTACGTAATTATGGAAATGTATAAAAACTATGTTAACTTTTAACGTATTGAATAATAAAAACTCTGATGCGCGTACACCACATGACTTCCTTGCACGGAATATTAAATTATACGCTATTTTCCTGCATTTCGATTAAACATATTGAATTAACAGTTAACAAATGTTGAATTAAATCTACTTCGCGGATAGTGCATAAACCACAATAGAATAAATTCACTCTTTAAATTTCACTATATTTAATTATCATAGCGACACTTTGGCGCCAGGTTCACTTAACAGCGTTACATCTCATTCATTTTATAATTCAGAGTACACAAAAATTATATGGTCTGAAGAATTACCATAAGTTCTATTCAAATACTATAATAAATTTAAAACGACGTATAAAAGAAATTAAACAAATAAAAAAGAAACAGTCTTTCACAGACGATTCAGCGCCGCTTACCTAATGCGCATGCGCTACTAATTAATTCAGTTCTAACTTCGCGGCAAGGCAAATATACATAAAAAATCAAAATATTTTCATTAAAAATTGAAAGCTATTAGAAAAACATAAAACACCAAGTACAGATAAATTAATTTTAAAAAATTTACAGAAAGTACAGTTTCTACGCAAAACCAAGCTAATAACTTAAATGATAATTCCAGAATTAATTACGCATAATTTAATTTGCAATAATAAAACAAGACGTTACTTCGTTATTGCGAAGCTTAGTTTCTCTAGATTGCCAACGAATCCATTATTCTGCTAAGTTTCAAATGTAAACAAATATGGCGGTTGTGGTAATCACAAATTAGGCTTAGCCGCACTTAAAGAACTTTTTAAATTGTTGGTAATTCCACAATTATTGCATGCAAGTTAACTAAAGGCATAAAAATCTTAACCAGAACAACATACTTCAGTAGTTTCGAAGGCAAAAAACTCACAATTTACAAACAACATATAAGAATAAAGAAACTGAGCTCACTGAGCCGAGTAACAGAGTAGATAATATATATATCCACTCTGTTACTCTGTTATATATATCTGTTATATATATCATCCACTCTGTTATA
>KK119352.1:7884-49351 GCA_000611955.2 Stegodyphus mimosarum | reverse complement strand
TATATTCGGGTGTTTTAATTTTAATTTTGATTGTGCTTAAATGTTTTTTACGTGTTACAAAATTTTTAAATGTTGATTTTCTTGAATACCAACATTTAGTTTTTAGGGGTTTTTTTTGCGTTATTCTTTTGAGTAATTAATTTTGTTCAAGTTTTTTTTTACACCTTGGAACGTAGGTATCAAATTTACTTTTAGGCGATTGTCCTTAGAATTCTTCTCTTTTTGCTAGGAAAATGAACATCTTATTTACTTTTAGGCAATTGCTTTTAGAATTTTACTTCCTTTACTTGGCTTTAATTTTAATTTCGCAGCTCAATGCGCAAAATTCTTGACTAAAAGGTCTCTTAGTTCTTCTACTACTTTCTATAAACATTAGATATTATATATATATATCCACTCTGTTACTCCAGTCATATCTATATATATATACTTTTGGTGCAGCTGAAATGAGAGGAGCACATGTGCACACCTACTTATTATAGCAGTCCTATATACAGAATTGCAACGTTCTGAGGTTGAACTCGTTTTTGAGGCTACTCAAACTAGTCGTTTTTGAGTTATGCGAAATACATACATACGTACGTACAGACGCGACGAAATAATCTATTCAGAATTCATTTTAAATAAGTTTTATAAAAAAAAAGTAAGGATACGTACAGATGTCATGCAAAAACATCGTTAAATTGCATTCGATAGCAGTCAAAATAATTATTTTCGTTGAAATATGGTATCTGGAATGTTTCGTGATTACAATACTTCCATTTCACTTCGTACAAGTAAAAAGTGCAAAAGTTAGTAAGAGATGTACTTTTCTCCATGAGCAAAACGCATATAAGCCAGTTTCCCTCAGAAAATCCTCCACAAAGCATACTCTCACTCACAGGCTGATAGGCCTAATGTACATTGCCTTACTCATACAATATAATTCATAATTACAGATTTTAGTTTTAAAAAATAATTAATAATAATAATAATAATAATAATAGTTAATTTAATATTTAAGATTTATCATTAAATTTAATATACTTATCATTTCTATAAACTATTTTGTGTTGCAATAAGTGCGACAACCATTTGTTGTTTTAAGCAATAATAACTGTTACTGTTTTGTATTAAAATATTCCTTATTTATAAACACATTTCTTATTACTTCCGAAAGAATCAAGAGAATCATTAATTTTACAGGTGAATTTTGCTATAATGCAGCAATATCCAGTTAATTAGATGATGGCTCAAAGATGAGATGGAAGGCTCAAAGAAAAGGCGAGAGCTGACACTCGCAATTTGATCTTTTGAATACCTTGAAATGCGCTTCAATTAATTTTTAGTTAACGCTGAAAGGTAGAGAAATTGTTTTACCTCATCAAAGTGGACTCCAAAATAAAATGAAAACAGATGCAACTAATAATCAATAAATGTGTTTATTACTATAAATTTGTTGACTATGCAACAATAAGATATGTACACTTACAAATATACTTTGTAGCTGGAATAAAATTCAATTTCAAATGCAATACTGTTAACTATTTTATCAACACTCATTACAATATGGCGTCGATATGAAGAAATTAGTAATGAAAAGGCATATATATATATATATAAATTTGTAATAATCGGACTTTTGGCGGAAGAAGAAAACCATTCACATTTAGTCATGGCCTAAAAAACTGCTGCTTAGACGTCTGGACGTTACGGCGTAACGAAGGATCGGATGGAATTTTAGAAGCAAGATCCGCTTGATAGTTAAACATCATTTACTCTTGAATGACGAATTTCTTTGTACAATGTTTCTTTGTACATTGTGGAAGAGGGCTGCTAAGCGCGCCCCATAATTTTAAATATGTAATTACATTTTATGACGTAATAATAATGACGAAATAGGAAGGCGAGGAAATCAAAGGAAGACGGGAGGAAGTGATGGTTTTAGTTTGAGTTAGAGAAAATTTTGGTTTACAATTATTTGATTCGGCAGGAGGTATCTGCATTAAAAGGTTACGTAATGGGCGAAGAAAGTAAACAACAACACTCACTCCTCCGATTCAAAGCATTTTTGAATCCGGTATTAAATCACTTTTTAATTTCTTTTCCTTTCAGTCACTTGATAGCAGAGCTCGAAAACCATTCGGGAAACTTCCACGAAGTTGAATCCTGTCGACTTTTAAAAATATGTAACTAAAAGTAAAACTGATTAGTCATGGCTTGGGATTTATATTTGCATCTACGCAGTATAAATTCTGCTTCGCGAGGGAACTACGCCCCTTTTTTCCTGACTTCTGCCATGCAAGCATATCAACGCCACTTATTCTTTCATGCCTGAAATGATGTTGCATCTTTTTAGCTGAGTATATAAGAAAGTATCATAATTGCTGTGATTAAAGAGTATATTGTCTACAAGGAATTATTCTAGTGTGCCTTCAAATGTGCAGATAAAGATGTTAATTGGCTGAGTTTAGTTTGGTATCAACTCTTTCCTCTAGCCTTGCTACTCTGCCATGTGTGTGTTCCGACTGTGTTCCGAAAACATGACGACTGTGTTCCGAAAACCAAAGAATTTCTACATTACGTATTTTTTTATTGTAGAGGTAATATGCCAGTAGGAGGATTAGAAAAAAGTACTGTAGCGGTTATACATAATACACGGTTCTGGGTATGCCTTTATTAAATATGATAGCGCTTGTAGAAAGCATTGGGAATATTGCTATTAAATGACTCAACTGCCACAGTTATAAGGAGTATATTAGATTAATTTGAACAAAAATTAAATGAACGAAAATTTAAACGGAAGCGGCAACACAACGTTTTACGCCTTGATAATTGCTACACTTTTTCAGATCGCTGAAATTGAAATTTGCCAAATTTATTGAACGAAAATAATACCGAAGTCTCCTATTTCCGTCTGCTACAGTTTCGGTTAAAAATGCAATGAACATGAATTTCAGACAAGGCAACTTTTAAACTACTACTAAGTTACTTTTTCACTTAAATTATGAATATGATTTCTTCAACAGAGGTTTATATACAAACAACAAATAAATATGCAAAGCCACAAACTCTGAAAGCAACATAAAAATATTAGGAATTTCGAACTCAGAGATAATGGTATAAAATTGCTTTAAAGCATGAAAACTTTGAAGTAAAATTTCATATAGCCTGGTGTGTTAAACACTCATATTTTGTAATTTTGTAAAGCAGTATTTCAAAAATGCCTTTTACAGAGTTAGCAAAGACATCTGAAGTTATATCTATCCAAAAAAGGATTGCTATATGTTTCAAATAGCTTGTTAGTTATCTATACAACGGTTACAAGCGAAAGTAAAAGATTGTAATTGAATACTAACATCGAAAAACATTTCTGATCAAATTTAATACAGGATGCAATGAAGATTTCCGAAATTAAATGGAAGAATGTTTACCCAGTGGAATTAAAAAATGCATGCAGCATCCTAAAGAAATGATGCCAAAGGAAAATTTAAAATGCTCAAGTATTAATAAGAATTCAGATTAAATTGCTGGATGAGGACGTTAAGTTAGCGAAGCAAAGTAGAAAACGAAAAAAAGGTTAGCGAAAGTAATGCAAAATACTGTTGACACAGCTCTCATACTAAGAACACAAATTTGAGAATTCTATTTGCGGGGTCTCGGTTGCAAGAAAACTAAATCGAAGAAAATGTCAGTGCTGTTTTAAAATAGTACTTTTTTATTTTTAGTGCACGTTTTTTCCAATGTGAGGTTTGCATAAAGAAAACGTATTTAACAAGAACCATGCAGAATAAATTACAGTCTGTCTGACTCACTAATTTTGTGATTTAATGAAGTCATGATTCTTGGAGAAATTAGTCTCAATGGTTTTATTTGAGAAGTAGAGGTTGTTTATTTGGATACGGTTATAGTTACCTGTTCAACAGCACCTGTTGACTCCACGGTAAAACACTGGTGTTCTCGCCTTCTATCAGCTATCAAGCATCAACATTTATCAACTATTTGAAGAGGGAAAAGTGCACTACCTACCTTAGGCAAGAGATGCCGTGATGGATAACCTTCTACGAGAAACTGGTTCGCATTCATGTTACTCATGGAAAAAACCACGAAACTCAAGTATGAAGCCAGCCTGTTTGCCTGGATTCGAACCCAAGATGAACTACCAGTATTCTATAACCGTTCGACCACTGTTAGGGCTCTGAGGAGTAAAGTGACTGAATCTACATATATAGTGGACAAGTAAATTAAAAGTGTCGATACATCAAAACGATTTCCTAAGTGATTCCTATTTTATGATTTAAATATTTATAGGCATTAATCTATTTAGTTCTAATTACCACCAAAAATATTTTACTGCAGGCAAGCAAACTCTTAATTAAAGCTTTCAGCATTATCTTACGAACTTTGGAATCGTTTAAACGTTTATTTTAGGATCAACTGCGAGAAAGCGTTGAAACCCTCTTGCTTCGATTAAAAATCTCTTTGAACTGGCATATATAAAGTAATATAATATGTCCTTAATAATAGTCTTTTTTATAACAAAAAGTATTATCTTTTGTTGGTATTATGATTAACTGATTAATCTTGGAGTAGCTTTTAAAACATAGTTTAAGATTTCACCAAAGAACTTTATGTAAGATCCTAAAAATGAAACGATGCAAAAAAACCAAAACCAATGTTAGAGGTAAGAGAATTTCTTTATCTAGTATTTTTTCTAATTTAAGTATATATTGCAAAATATATGGTATGTCTGCTGAATACAAATCCAGGATCTTTGGAATCAAAAATGCAAAAGGTAAGAATTTTTTGTTTTCAAAATTTATGCAGAAAATAATTCTTTGCAGAATATTTCAGCGTTGTTCAAGAACAATTTACCAATTACTAACAAAAACGAATATTAAATTACGAAAGAAATTCCTGTTTTGTTACAGTAGACTCATAATATTTCTTATTAATACAATAATATAAGAAAGGAAGGTTTTTTTTCAAAAAAAAAGAAAAAGAATAGAGATAAAAGAAAACATTAAAAAATCCAGTGTTTTCTGAAGCATAATGAATCTTGTTAAAATGTTCCCTGTAAAATCAATACTTGTTAAAATAACATGTTTGAGTAACGCTTACATATTCGAATTTTCTGAGCCTTCCTAGAGACAAAAATAATTAAAATGCAGCTGCTGTTTGAAAACAATAAAAATGAATATTTACAGCTTTTTCGTAAACTAAAGGGATTATGTTGCTAACAACTTATTCTTTAAGTCTTTAGTTCAGCTGCAGTTACATATCTGGAATAAATTAATCTATAGTTACATAATAAAAAGGGAAGAAAATTTGTCAATATGAAAAGCATCTCGAATATCCTAAGACAGACCACTTAATGTCAAGAAAGTATCTGATAACCACAGAATTGAACAAAATTTGAAAAACTAGAAATCCCTGATAAAAATCCGTGTGTTATAAAGAAATTCTTATTGCGCATTTCACATAATGCAATTTTAGCCGATTTACTCTTAATCTACTCTTAATCGATACATAAAATAAGTTGTTATTTGATATGTCCTTCATTTATAATACAATGCTTTACAATAAAGCTTTATATAAATTTTATAATAGAATAATGGTATAACAATTTAATATAAAAATAAGAGACTACTACAAGACAATAATTATTGACGTTAATATTACATTTAACACATTTTAATATTACATTTTAACACATTTTAATATTACATTTTAACACATTTTAATATTACATTTTATACGCATACATAATATTACGTTAATATTTCATTTAATGTATCATTTTAAGCATAATCGTATGGAATTTTCGAAGGTTTCTTCCGTTATTATTCTTCGAATTTTTCGTTTATTGTATTTCATCCTCCGAAAATTGTGTTAACACACAATCCTCCGAAAAATGTGTTAACACATAAAATGTGTTAACAAATGTGTTAACACATGGGCTACTGAAATGAGAAATAGTTTTTCTTGAAAAGGATATAAATTTGCATATTTTCTTTAATCAAATATAGTTTATAAAAATCTGAAGCAATGTTATTAAATTATGAGTTTCTGCACTAAATCCGCCTGAAGCTCAGTAAATTCCATCTAAAGCGATTCTGCTGAGCAGCAAATGTAGCGAATGTGGAGTCTTTCTTTCGGAAGTCTTTAAATCTGTATCAGTTCCCACAGTTAGTGCCTTCATTTTATCTCCATCACAATCATAAGACATATTTTAGTGTGATGCTAAAATAGAAAAATCATGAAACATTTTAGCTCTTATCTGACTTTCAAACAATCTTAGTTTATTAAAAAAAGCTCATGTCCATGTAGTTCATAAATCAGCTGTCTTTGTCCTTAAGGGTCAAGATTCAATTCATTGAAGTTTCCGGTGACACCTACAGAGAATGTTAAATCCACGCTCATTCGTCACCTTTTATTTTATTAATTGCGTTTCCTTTTATGTCTTCAAAATCTGCACCATCTGATCTCAGAGCATAAAATCGTTTAAACATTTTACCTTTATTCATCTACTTCATTTCCCAGTAATAAGGCACATCTCCATAATGCAAAGACAGGTTCACCAAATACTACTCTTTAAATTAAGGGTCATTAAGTGCATTTGACTTCAACTGGCAGAAAGTTGAAAACTGACAAAGTTAATGCTGGATGCTACAATTTCCATAACGTTTGTGAATTTAATTGATTATCCAATAGCCTTTTTGGTACAATGAAGGTAAAATTCATAAATTTTCCCGATGGATCTATAATTCTACTGCCCTGTCATGAACTATCCCGATAAGTACCTTTCTGCACTGTGAAGTCTCCATCAACGCATATGCCAGATAGTGAACTCCATTTAAACCCAAATCTCGCGAAGACCATATTGCCTGTTTTAAATATCTCTTCACCACTGGACACCATAACGGTCAAAACACTAAAAATTCTTTCCTCATGTTGAATAATGAATAAATATTGCTAGCTGCGCTGTGTCGGAGGCATCTCTGCCTTCATTCAAAGCAAATCAAAACGCTTCCGGTGAGACATATTTTTAATTTTTTTACATATCATCAGGAATAATGTTTATCCGTCTGGCAATAGTACGTCTCGACAAAGAATATTGTGAAGTCATTTCTTTTCCGGAGTATTATACTTGCAGCCTTCAGCAGATATACTTAAATGAATTGTTCTCTATCAAATGACCTAGAATGTTTAGTGATTGTTTCATTTATCATAAAGATAGCTTTGACAATGTTGTGGAGTTGCCTTTTCTTCTTGTTGGACATTTGTTGCTGAGTAATAAAGTTCTCCAATTTCTGTGTTTCGTTATTTCATCTATTTTTTGAGGGAGGTTATGACTCTAAGTATAGTTGTATTAATATACACATTAATCATGAAGAAAATCGGGAAAGCACACATGCAGGGAGCCCATCTCTGGTACTGGAACTCAAGTCGGATTACTAATATTCATGAGTCTGGCTCATTCGACCACTAGTGGACTGTTAGATCCGCAAGAAACGCACGTCATCATGATGTTAAGGGTAGTAACACGTTGTCATTATATTCAGGTAGCGCATTATGGCAGTTTACTTGTATACTTTCATTAATCCAGCCTTGTAATCAATCACATCAGTAAGTGAAAACATTTACTCCTGTGAAATGATAACATGAATAATTATCAAAGTGTCGGAAGAGAAAATGTAGAAAAGCCTAAGAACCAGCAAGACAAACAAATTTGGTACTTTTCAGTTAACAGAGTTCAATTTGATGCCAAATGTAAACGTTGGCGCGTAGTCCAGATGATAATAAGAATGGAAACCCTAACGATATATACAGCTTTATGAGAAGAGTGGCTATATTTCATTTAGTGCTAAATAAACTCAAAAAAAACAGGCAAACACAGACATTCAAAAATAAAAACACATGTCACTAGCCCAGTCGATAGTTGCAGTTGGCACAATTCTGTCAACCTTATTTCTTGTTACAGAAGTAAGAAAACAAAATTCACAAACCTTGTAGAGATTATGTATTTTAGAAGCAAGAGAGATGAAAAATGAGCAATGCCCTGTCCGGTACTCGATTCACGGACCTCTCGATTACGCGCCAAGCGTACTGACCACTACACCACGAAGGCTTGTTAAGAAAGTGGGAGATGTAGCTTATAACATTCAAACCCTGTAAACCTTTTATTCACAACACGATCGTTCACTGTACCATTTCGATACTCTCTAGTTATGGTAAAATATAATTCATTTTGTTGTTTTCCGGAAGTACCTATTCAGTATCGATGATAGCTTTATATGGGATGAATTCAATCAGGACTCTTCGCCATTAGCAATTTCCATTTCGCATAACAATTGAAAACAGCGAGGGTAAATTTACAGGATCAATAATTATTCTTGCCGTTTATTCGTAATGGTGTCACTGCACAACTACTCGTGAAGTGAAATAAACAGGTTACCAATTTGAAGCTTTTAAATGAAATGTTAATTAATTGATTTGGGCCCCTTAACAGAAAATACCTTAATTCCTTCTTTATATGTGCATTTTCCTTCTTTATATATGCACTGGAGCAACGCAATGCAAAATAAATTGTCATGTTATATACAAGAATAAGGGGAAATCCCCAGAAATTAATACAAAAGACTTTTTTTTTAAAATGCGAGTGATAATTTTATGGTAGTATCCCATGAAATGACTAAAACGGTATTTGATTCTCATTTATAGCAATGTGCGTAGGGGGGCAGTGCTTGAAATTTCATGATAGAAAAAGTTACTCGTGGAGGAAAAAAATAATTTGTACAATAAGCAAACGCACAGGTCTTCATGAATATTGCGTCATGTTTTTTTTCCTCAGATGCCAGACTATTTCAAATTCTGTAATAGTAATATGAAAAACTTATCAATATTTTTTTTGAAAAATGAAAAATAGCCAATGATAAATACTTTTACAGCACCATTGTGACATATACCATAAGCCAGAACGCTGAATAATAATGAACTTATTGATCAAGTGATGCTATTTATGAGTTTAAGTATTTTCATAATTTTAAAAAATAGGTTAAATTCATTACAATTAGTGTAAATAAGTTTACATTATGTTGCTATGTTGTATAAAAATGATGAACCCATTTTAGAAGAGATGACACTATATCGCATATGTCTTAATCCAAAAAAATACATATAAATGCATGGCCCTGTTATTTACAACATTTACTAAGAAAGCCATACATGTGCTGCTTTTACAGCACAATACGAGACTTGCATAAGTAAGTTACGCACTAATATAACAAACTGTTCTTTTATGTACTATGTTAGTGTTATAACGTGCTTATTATGCCTTGCGGTATGTATATTTTGGAATATGAGGAGATGTGCTAAAAATGTTAATTAATAATACGTTAAAAATACATTATTAATAAATATATTTGTAAATAACATTTCCACATATCTTTATTATTTATTTACTGTTAGCATTTCTGCGGCACACATTAAATCTCAGCTATTTATTTCATAGTATTCTACAGTCAATACATTTGATATATGATTCCTAATGTGGTATATTCTTAAAACACGTATAACAATTAACGTATGCTCCCAAAATATGCAAATTAAAAAAATGATTTTATTGAGTTAGAAATATTTTATTGAAAGAATGAGAAAAATGTATGCTATTTTTAAAGAAAGTTAAGGAGATTTATACAATTCGTAAAACTCATTAATTTAGATATTTATCTTCACAATGTGCATTCTCTTTACTACACTTTTTCTGGAGTATAGGATACCTATACTCTAGAGCTTACATTAACATGAACGACATTTTAACTTTAAAATATCACAATAATAGAAAACAAAATAATAGTTTTAACAAATCATTTTTGAAAACGAAGTTTGCTGCCATTTCAGACATAAAAGTTTCCAGAAATTTAGCATAAAAATTATTCAATATCATGGATATATTTTCAAAAAAATAAAACACAAGAAAATGACAAAACATATATAATCATAAGATTAATATATATAGGTACTTGCGGGTGATATTCAATCAGAATGGTCTATCAGCATACTAGTAGCAGATTTTTTCAAATGTTTTTCTCAATGATAAAATAAAAGCATCATTTAGTTTCATCGTAAAACAATTAGTTAAGTAAATGAATAAAAAATAATACAGAAAAGCCACAGTAAACAAAACAATGCACCAAGGATACCAAAGTACAACTTATTTCTGTGTTTATAATCCGTATGTAGCCATATCCGTGACGCCATATTTGATGTGCTTCCTCTGCATTTATAAATACCCGCACATTCTAATTTCAACTGCCAACTTCCGACAAGTTAAAACATGCTTGAAACTGACGTCTCATCCGTGCATCGTTGACCTGGTTTATTCCCGCAAGATAATGGGAATAAACACGAAAAATGAGATGCATTGGCTCCCGGTAAAAGTGAATGTAAAATAATGCAGTAAAAAAAACATTGAAATTATCTATATTTAGAACATGCAAAATACTCGCAGAATCTATAAGAAGTAATCATGAAAGAATCATAATACCTTAGCAGTACGAGAATCAGCCCGAAATGCCTTGTGAGGCCAAAAATAATTCAAGATGGTGACAGTTTCAGTATACTTTTGGAATGTTAAACTATTAAATTATTTCAGAACTAATTATCATTGACTTAATATAGTTGACAATAAAAATGGGCACGTCTGTCCTATTTAAAAGTAGTATCATTAAATGGTGAAAAGCGGATATGTTTACACTTTTTTTTAGATCGGAAATCTTATTCTCCCCAAATCTCATGAGTCAAACAAAGAGCATGTAAATAGAAAGACGTAAAAAGAATTATCATGTAAAAGATAAAATATTAAGAGGAATGAGTAAAATTATAGACAATTATTGTCTCCAGATTGCCAGCTTTAAAAATTATACACTCGAACTTGAGTATCTCAAACCTCTTTAATCACTCCAAATGTCGAAACAGAAAGCATTCTTTTCAATTTAAACATTAAATTAGTATGTACTTTTCAATAACTACGTAGAAGCATTACCTTCGAAACTCCTGCTGTCTTGAATTTCTGACTTCCTGATAGTAGTAAATAAGAAGTTGGAACACTGGAAAGGCTGAGTAGTACATTGCCCAAGAAGCTTGAAGCCTGGGCGTTGGTAATCCATAAGTTTAAAGCTAGTGAGGAAGAGAGGTAATTCTTTACTTACCTTTATGTATTTTAAGAGGTAAAATGCTCAAAAACTGTAACTATTAATTGTTTGGATATTTCTCTACAACCTTGAAATTAATTTCTTGGATGGACATTCTGTAGCAACTACTGGGACTTTAACAGATGCAATTGTGGCAAGTATAACATCTCCATCAGGTTATGATTGAAGATAAAGATGATGATAAAGAAGAATTAAAACGAAAATTGTAAAAACGTGACGAGGAAACGAGATGTTAAAAAATGTCATTGTTTTTATAGAACGCTCTGAATATACCAAATGGAAATATTCGCCATGATTATTGCTTTACAGAAAGTTGTTCAGTCTAAAATTAAACATAAACAAAAGGCAAATTTTATTACAGGATTATTTTTATTAATAATAAATTTTGTAATAATATTATATTAACACTGATAAAGGTAGTATTTTTCAATTGGAAATCTTAAAATTAAAACCAAACCTTAGCAGCATTTCATGTTTTACTGATGTGTATTCAGCGCCGTTGAAATCTTATCGTTTCGAAAACTCTTTATTCGGAACTTTTTTTATCTCCCCGCCCCCTCGAGATTCTAGACATCGAAGTTTAGCTGTATCTTCAATACAAAAGGCAGAGCTGTGACTGAATGGATGAGTACGTTTCAAAACCCGCAGAATGGTCTGGCTACATGGGAGTTCTTATGGTTTTCCCGACTCCTTAAAAGGTCTTCCACGAAGGCACCTCTTCCTTCAAGCAGAGAGCTCTCATGTAGTTTGCCATCATGCAAGTAATATTCATTCTATGAATACGCGTAAAATATTTGGACTTACGTGTGATCCCACTGACTGTGAAAGTTGGCTACCATCGCTACCATGAAAGTTGGTAGAGGATATCAAAACTGTGCTAATAATTTTTGCAGAATTTTGAATGAACAGAATTTATTTATTCAATAAACGGCCAGTTTTCTACCCTTTTTGCTTTTGCGTTTCGTAAAAATACTTTTCGTCGATTTCTGCTATTTTATTAGCCCCCTACCCCGATTTTATCGAAAGCTCTGTTCTCTGTGAATATAAATTTCCCTCGGGTAATTTTTTATTATTGTTTTGTTATCCACTGAGTATGGCCGACTGTTTTGTTGACATATTCAGCTGACCATGTGGTGTCTATTAATCTACGCTTTTTCTGATGCTAGGATTCCATACTTTTGAAATGAATCCACTGCTTTTCTGTAGAAGACTGGTTCCACATTTTAATATTTTTAATATGGAAGAAAAATACAGTAATAACATTTAATTTATAGTGTTGTTCATAGAAACAAAACGTAGCTTATCAGAAATAAATCGGGGTTATACTAAACGAAAGCGCATATGTTATGAGTGTGTTATTACGCCCCACTCATCCATAACGGGCGGTGAATCGCGCTGTTTGGCGACAGTTTCGTGGTGATGAGATAATACGTAAGTAGCAAAATATTCTTTTCCTAGCTTTTTAATCATGTAAAACAAGTTTCAGTTAGCAAATAGTTATGACAAATATATAATATTAACACAAATATTTATCACGAAAACGATACTGGAAATGTATAACTGAAATACCAAGGAAATCCTCTCTTAGAAGAATTGAAATTCAAGATGGTCTCCCAGCCTTATTTCAATAGCTCCTCTAATTAATGTCTGTTTCAAACACATTCCTCTTTCTTATTTATCTGCATATTTAAAATCTAAACATTTGGCTGAAAATCCATGTTACTCAGAAGATTGTTCATTGGAATTAGATTTTATTATGATTCTGTTTGACTTGTTTCATGAGTTATTCAGAAGCTAACAAATTAGATAAGCAAAAAACATATTCTTTTAAAGATGACTAAACATTAAATGAACAAGAAGATAACTAAACATTACTGTAGAGTAACTGCGGTCAAACTGACTGATGATGAATATCACCTTTTTTACATTTTTTCAAAGAATTTAAGCTTTGAAAAATAAATGGCAATTCCCAAAATTTTTCGTATGCGATTTACATGAAATTAATAAACTAGCACTACTATGGAATCGAATTTCCAGATATGCTTAACTAGTAGCAAAGCAGCAGTCAGTTCAATCACCGCTACTTGATGCTTCAAAAGAAATTCTGTGTATGGTAATATTTTTACAAAAATGAAAGATCGCTACGTGTGTAAATAAAGCATCTTTCACAGCTGCAGGAAACGTTAAGCATATTCTCAGATAAACGATGCGATTTGAGCAAAGATTTGCTATCATTATGCGAGGGAAGAATCTCTTGCAGGAATATGTTTCATTTAAGCTGGTCTTTTACAGACGTGTCTGAAGTTTATGAATCGAAAGAGAAATATAAGTAAATAGATAACTAGACAACATTCTCAGCCTTTTAGCGTCATCGGATCAATTTACTAAACATAAGTTGTTGATTTTTAGTTGCATATAAGAATTCGTTTCATATTTTAATTTCAAAAATTAGTGTTTTAAAGTATACGCAAATTTTATGGCCAAATACTGCGATTGTGTTGCAAACATATAATAACTTATATTAAATTTATACATAATTAGATGAACTTGAATCGAGAATGTCGCATTGTTATAAGAATCACAATTTTCTGTTTGCTAATAAATTTTTTCTACTTAAAAATAATCTATTATATGAATTGTAACCTTTCTATTAAAGTAAACTAACTATAATTTTCATTGTCAGGAAACAGACTGTTGAACTAAACCGTAACCTATATTAAGTTATGTATTTCCTAATCTAGATAAGAGTTTGATTAGATTAAGAGATCTAGATTACCAGTTTGCTCGTGGCTGTTAAATGAACCGCACTATGTAATACTTAATCGTAGCCTTATTTGATAACCGCATCGTAACAGCTTGACGGCAATCTGTAATTGTAAATGACTTTTATTAACATGGAATATCCAATGTAAGGTGACTTTTAAATCTATTTAATATGTACACTAACCATGATACTGTAAAATCCTCCATTTGTGTTCGTTCCCCTTCTTATGTACAATATCTGATTGTCAACACATCGACTATGTAATATATGGCTGTTGTTGAGCAATACTTCGACAAGATTCACCAAAGTGAAAAGCATCAATATATGGAACAGCTGTTTTGTCGACAGAGAAATATGAAATGTCTAAAAGTAGAGTCTGATTTAGTTCTCTATCGTTTCTAACATTCTTTGTTCTTAATATGTTTTGGGATTTATATCACTTGTCAGAAAGCAAAAAAAAAATCAAATAAAAAAAATCTGTTAAAATCTCTAATTTCAAATATCTATTGTATAATCTTGAAACTATAAGGGGGGCATACTACATGTATTCACACCAATTAAATAAGGATATACTGTAAAATAAAATCTGAAAACGTCACCCTAATTATTAGACTTGATCAGGCAATCAAGTTGACTGTAAGTTAAAGTAAAACTCCGGTTATTTACAGTTTTCAAAGTTAGAAGCATTAAAAAAGGACAGCAATTTACATTTAACTGAATGTAGTTAATGTAACATGAATAAGGTGTAAAGATTTTATAATTAACTCAAAAAGCAGACTGCAGTGTTTTTCAAGGTGTGCGTGATACGAATATTCTCTTAACCTAATAAGATTATAGAACGAAAAGAATTCTTAACCTTTTGTCTGACACAATACGAAAGTTAACAAGTTCGTGGGGAAAGGATCTATTAGATTTGTCGCATTTAGTAAATTTGCAAATTAAATTTAATTATTTAAAGTATCGACGAAGGCAACCCTTTTCTTATGCAGATAGCCCTTGTGTGCTTTATCATAATAAAATAAACCAAACCAAACCTTATTTAAGTTGAAAATATCGTGTAAGAGAGCATTTTACTTATTCAGAATAAAATGTTACTAGTAATGCAACGTTTTAATTACAGAAATTAAATATAAAAATCAAGAAAACGTAAAATCATAAAACAAAATTGTTTTAATCTCCTCATTTTTGCTCAAGATAAAACGTATTAGGAATAAAGCCTCCTTTTCGGGCAGTCGTAGAACTTTGTGATGTGACTGCATCCTTTGACTGAAAAACACTTGATATCAATTCATTTTGATGATACGTATAACATGTTTAAGGCCGTTTTAACTATGCAACGGAATTTCACTGATATTAATAAATATATGTTTATTGTATCTTGAATATCCTTAAATTTAAATGACAATAAAATGAAAAAAAATTTACAAATTATAAATATTGTTCATATCATTTTCTAATAGCAAAATATCACATCGGTTCAAATAAGTACATTATACACGTATTTTCTTTTCAGAAATAATTATTTCGTGTATAAATAACTTAAGAAAGAAACTTTACTTTTATTAACACTTGAAACAGACTTTACGAATGTTATGAATTGATTATAAGTAAATCATTCTGTTAAAAAGTCCTAACACTTTCCCTAAAGCCACTTTGAGTAAATTGAACATTTGACATTAGGTATATATTTAAAATTTTGCCTACATTCTGACAAGAGCAATATGAACAGACCTCATAATTAAATAGAAGTTAGTGAATTTCCGACTGCTGTTGGCTAGATGTCAAGCATTTGAGAAATTGTATGATTTCGCTCATCTCCATCTTAGGTTTGACCAAAATCACTGCAGGTTGTTGTATTTCCACTTTTTCGATCAACTTCTCGAAACAATTTTCATATTGACAGATTTTAAGTGCCTTTACTCAGCAAAGCTATTACACTTATGAGGAATGAAATAAATTCAGTGTCCTTGTGGCATAGTATTTAATTATAGCAATAAGTAATTGAGTGGTCTTAAGTTTAATATTTTCAGTTAGTGCACATTTAATTTTTTCAATATTACAGCTCACAAATAACCAAACACCTAATGGTTGCGCTCAAACGCAGTAGTTGATGACTCAACATCACTTTAATAAAGAGCCCCTCCTCTGAGAGTGGAAGAATGCTAGAAATTAAAGACAATACTTCTGTGTGCCCTCGTGATTAAAGTGGTAAGCGTATCTGTTTAGCAAGCGAAATGCCTCGGTTTCAATTCCCGGCGAGGGCACGGTTAAATTTTCAAGATAGCTGCTCACTTAATGATTCTACATTGTAGAGTGGATACTTTCTGGAAAGTGGATACTACATGTTGAATGGATTTGGATACTTTGTAGATATTAATATTAAAATAGCATTGCTATTTGGTTATATCTCATTGGTGTCAGTTGCTTAGGTCCTAGATCGGGCATGGGAAACTCAGTTTCTCAAGTGGACAGAAACGTCATCAGTGTACAATATCGCAGGTCGCAAGGGGGGAAATGTCATTTTCGTAAATAATGAACTTCAGGGTACTTAATAATAAACTGGAGTAAATAGTAAGCTTGAATAACTTAAATAAATGCATAAAATTCGTATTTAATATTGAACTTCTTAAAAAATAGGAATAGCATAAAAATGAATACCGATCATTTCTTTGCCGACACCCGGCACCTTTTTTTGCCACCATCTTCCGGATTAATGTGAAGCCTAACAAGCACAGTTTTAATAGAAAATCATCAGTACATTTATTTCTAGCCTTATGATTTATGGAAAGAATGGAAATCTCTGAACCCAGTTTGTTAGTTTTTCTGCTAGAGATGCATAGTGTTTGATTACAAACAAGAAAGGTAATTATTTTCCGTTATGATAAAAAACTGTTTGTCTTCTTTCCAACATTCTAAATGGAACTAAATGAAATATGTAAACTAAACATTGTTTCAGATATTGATAATATGGTTCAAGCAGTCACAGAACGAATTAAAAAATCGTTTCTTAATAAATATACTGAAGGCTCCTTGAGAGAAAAGAATAAACTTAATATTCTATTAGATTTTTAAATTTCTATATAGCTCATCTCAAAATTAAATGCATTAGTGGTTTCATGGTTAAATAAGGGCGCCTTCATAACAGTGCATGTTCCTCTTATTTTTAATGTGAGAACTTTTATGCTTATCTTATCTTCATGTTAGTTATTTTATTTTTTGAGAAGGCACATGCCATCGAAGGAAAAACTGACTCGGCATAGAGGTACCTCCACTTTTTATGCAGTTCAGTTTCTCACCTGAAAAAGTAATCTTCATAAAGAGGCATCGAGTTTTCATTTGCTTTGCTACACAGGATGCCAAAATAAAACCTTACTTATATAATGCTGCCTCAGCATGAAGTTGACCCTAGCTTTGTGAAGGTTGATTCTTTCAAGTAAGAAATTAGTCTGCATAAAGAGACAGCGCTTTATGTCGCGCAAACCTTATAAGATTTCTGAATTTTTGAACAATGATCGACTTGTGTAAACGTGAGGGACCATCATGACGGGACACCGTTATAAAATGGTTCCATTAAGGAATAATATAAGCAAGACGTTTTGTGCAGCCTTTCTGACGGGCATGAATACGTACTTATATTCCAAATATTCACTATTAGCAGTTGGAAAGCACTGCTCTACCCGCTATTCTGACTCGCACCTTTCACGGTAGTGTAAGTCTATACAGGGTGTCTCAAAAGGTTATTGCTGAAGTTAATATGCTGATCTTTCATACCATCACAAACAAGATTTACCTAGAAACTTATGTCCGAAAATGCAAACGGCGACAGCTAGATGGCAATGTATGTAGGCTTATGAGAAAGCGGGAAGTGTGACCATTTCAGGCGAAGATGTTCCAGGAGAAGGATGAATCAGTTTACCAGGTCTACTAACTCAATTATTTATGGACATTTTGTGGAAGAGTGTTGCCGGATCTCATGGTTGACGTTCCAGCAGCTACACGCCGAAACATCCAGTTTCAGCACGATGGAGCTCCTGCACATTATAGCAGCACTGCGCAGGAATACCTCGATAGAACATATCCTGATCGCTGGATTAGCAAAGACGGACAAGTCGCGTGCCACCGCAATCTCCCGACCTGACTCGGCTGGATTTCTACCTGTGGGGATGTATGAAGTCCCTGGTGTACGAGACGACCGTAACATCGGACATGGATCTCGTCACCAGGATCTTGGAAGCAGCAGTACGTGTCCGTGACAAGAATGTCCATTTTGAACGGAGCAGTGAATCCATGCGTCGACGTTGTGAAACATACATTGTGGTGAATGGAAGGAATTTTGAATACCTTCTATGATTTATCTATCATCTTTAATAAAAGTCATGTGAACTCCTCTTATGACATTCTTTCTTTACTCCCCTCTACGCTTGCGAACATTGCCCTCCAGCGGTTGCCGTTCGCACTTTCGGACATAAGTTCCAAAGTAAATCTTGTTGGTTATGGTATGACAGACCAGCATGTTAAGTTTGGCAAGGACCTTTTGAGACAACGGGTATACTAATCATCATATCCATCTGTGGTATACGTAAAACTAAATGACATTATTTAAAATTCTTATAGAAAAAGATACAAATTTTTCCTTACATCAAAAGCAAAATGTTTGCTTTCTACGAAAGCCACTGGCCTAAGGCCCATTAAATTGTTTTAATAGTTTCTGCACTTTAATGATTATTAAAATAAATCAAAATACAGCCACTGACAAAGTGAAACATTAAAATTATTTATGAAATTGCAAATTCTCTTTAATTAAAAACAGATTACTATTATCCAGGTTATTCGCTGTGAACATTCAAAAATTCAAATCCTTTTTAAAAGAAAATTTAACGTTAGGTAGAGCGTAAAGAGATACAAAAGAATACTTTTTCAACAAGCGCCGTTGAAAATGTTAAAAACGTGGGAGTTACAAAACGTGAATGAAAAACAAGCAGCGCTGAAAAACTCTAAGACAGGGAATAAAAAAAAATTCTTCGAATCTCGTTGGATTATTTTTACTTTCAGTCAGAAAGCACGCAAGCGTGTAGATGCAAATTCAAGAGGGAAAGAATACCCTCATTCGCAATGGAAAATAAAAAATATGTAAAATAATAAACATTCGCTTGCTGCTATAAATTACTTTCTTCTGCCATTCTTACTTTGAATACGGGGCGATATTTTTATGCAAATACAAAAAGCAGTCATATTCGAATGCTCATTTTAATCGATGTTTCCCCTAATGGAAAATATTTTTTGCTATGTATTAGACGTTTCTTCTGAACTTTATATCCACTTCATTAAAAAAAACCAATCACGATAAAACTGCAAGAGCAAAACATACTTAATTATAATATACGTCATAACTTTCAGTTTTAATTATTTGAGCCCATTTAAGTCTCCTTAGCTAAAAAACCTCATTACGACAGTTCAAACTTAAAATATTTAAAATTTTAACGTTAGCTTAAAACTTTTAAGGATTTCATATTAATAAAAATTAATAATTTGATATTAATCGGCATAACATCTCAAGAGTTTAATGATTTTAACTTTAATTTAAATATTTCAATAACTTCATAATATTTCTATACCAATATTATAACAATTTCATATTAGTAGTAATAATATTCTGATAATAATTTTAACTGTAAATGTAAAGTTCTTATTAGTAATTCATTTTAAATCTTTAATTTAAATCTTTAAATACATGAAAAAATGTTTTTGACGGGGAAGGCAATTAAATTTTATATACTTTTTTAAATATTTTAATGATATAAAAATAAACTTTTCTCTAAACTATCGTAAATACACTGCTACGTAGCTCTGAGTAAAGTTCCTAAGCTTTATTCGACAGCATTAAAACAGGAATCTCTAATTAAAGTATAGTAATAAAACTACATTTCGCTCTCTTGAGAGAAATAAAGGAACTGTTCGGAAACTAGAAAGCAAAGTAACTCGCTTTTCTCCTTCCTCTATTTTCTAGACGCAAGAGTATAAAACTCTGGCCTTTTATTTCTTTTACCTTATACACATGCATTCTGCATTTAAGATGCTTATTTTTCCATATGTTATGAGGCTGTTTATCTGACTTATTTCTGTATGTGAAATAAAAACAATGGTTACTCTACGTTTAGTTAATTCTTTTGTTTACAATATAAAGCTTTTGGCCTGACCTAAAGCTTTGCTTGTGAGATAAAACTACTTCTATAATCTGCTGCTCACACGAAAGCCTTTTACGCATTTCGTTGCAGAATTTAAAAGTGCCTAGAAGTAGAAAAATCGACGAATCACACTTTGTTCCCTGCAGTCTAGGAAAGCATAGGCATGCAGCATGTAAAATATGAAGTTTTATAATTTGTCTGTCCGGTATATATGGGCACGAATTATTGCCATTACGACTAAACAGGTCAATATGGCAACTTCAGTTTACAACTCACAAATACATTATTACTAAAATATTTATTGCTACCGTTCGTATAATATGCACAACTCAAAACCCGAGAAATAATAAAAGTTATCCACCGCTATTTCCCTCAAAACGAGCCCCAACAAATAACACATAAAATTAAATCATTAGCTTTTAACCAGCTATATCTCACGAATTAAATATAAAGCCATAACACGCTATTAAATCACTTATCAAAACAATAACAACAACTCAACAGCACAGCTGTATATATCTGTATATGTACAGCGTATACACATGTAAATACACAGCTGTATATACACAGCGATATAAAATCTATTTGGGTCACTAAATAAACAATTACTATATGCTACTACTGCAGGCCCCTTAATAATAGCTACATGCCCTTTTCAAACTTAATTTATTTTCTGATCAAAGCAATAATCACAATAATAGTTCTTCGATTTTAAGCAGAAATGAGAACAAAGAATCAACATAATAATACCTGCCTATTTAAATAAAGCCACTTATTCTTATTCAAGTTGTTTGTCGTTGATGAGGTGGGGTAAATGGTGCGTATTGAGCTAGACCTAATGTTCTGTGCCCATTTGGACAATATCCAATGGAATTCTACTCAGCGTTGAAACGAGCTTCTGCTTATAATACCCTAACCGATCAGACGTCAGAATGAAACTGACATTTCTAGTAGTTTCAGAAAAGGCATCGAAGACAACGAACAAGCAGCCTCAGTAAACAAGCAGGCCCTAGTTAGGAAATGGCAGATTTTCCATGACAGCAAAATATAAATCGCACCAAAATACTATGAAAGAAAGCACAGGAGCTAACTGGCTCCTAACCTAACTGGCGTACCTCCCGCGCTGGGTTAAAGCAACAAGACAGCTCTCGTTGACACTGAAACAATCAATTTTTTACCATTAAATGCTATACGTTTAGTTTAACTTGTAAATAAAAAAAATTAGCTGCACGAAAGCATAACTATAAATACAGCTTCTACATTTTCTTTTTATAAAATGTTTCAGACTATTAACAAAAACAGACCTATTTTCAAACTGCATTCCATTTCTAAACGGAATATAAGTAACAACATTTTATTCCATTCAGAAATAAAATGCTGTTCCTTATCTTGTGCTCAGAACAATTTTAAACCAAATCAAATGTTTTCAGAAGTTACATCAAAAAGAAGTTTTAAGGTAATCTTCCTTTTTTTAGTTAAATAATAACAAAAATTAAATAAAGTTTTGTTTTGCATTATTAGTATTAATATCACGAACAATTTCTTTTCTTTTCTCGGAAACTAATTTTTGAAACATGTACTACGATATAAGAATATAAAAAAAATTTTTTAATATTTATTTTAATTATTTAATACGATTGTTTAATAGTTCTAATTTCAAGTTTACATTTTATGCGAACTGAAAAGAGAAAAAAGGCCATAAAACATTATTAATATTCTTGAGACATGCAGTTAAATTATTATGAAATATAATATTAATGGTAGTATAAATTCAGCTATAATGTTCTTACAAGATCCATCATGTCTTGAGTCACACGCGGTTTATGTCGATGCATCAAAGGGGTACCAAGACGCAGATGGGCTTTCTGTATGACACGAGGCATCATTAATGTATTACCTGGGGATGAAGATTAAATTCTGTCAATACAGTGTTTCAGGATGAGCCTGAAGTACGTAGAGCAGTAATTTACTACTGCATCCTATTCGAATATCGATTAACTATTTATTCTAACTCAGCGCCTAGTCTCCACGCTGGACAGATTCAGAAATGTAGGAACCACGTTGCCAATAGATTAAGATATTATTGGTTAATAACAGACCAATTGGTTAACAACAGACCTCTTCGCTAGTTAATAACCTACCAAAACTGCAGTGGCTCCATACACACATTACGCGGCAATGAAAATGCAGGCGAAATTGACAAATTGGATAAGACAGATGAATGTAGGCAGATACTGTATATGGCATTCCGGAAGTCGAACATAAAAGCGACTGTTACGGCCCTTTTGATTGAACAGTGGCAAAGTTTCTGGGACATGTACGACATTCACAGCGAAATAACAAATTTTACTCCCTTTTCCTCCTAATTTTACAGCTTGAAGATCAGTAGGGGAAATAACACAATGTGTTGGCGCATTTTACGCCAACGAATCTCGCCAATAGATCGCCTCCTACGATTGAGGCAGATAGAGAAAAGAAATCTAGCCTACCGGACGTGAGCAATTATTGTAAAACGAAGCTCACAATTAAATTGTATTCCGCTTCACTGTAAATATTTGTATATAATAAAATAATTAAAAAACGAAGCAGTGAAGCTGGTCCGTCGATAAAATTAATCATTAAGATAATATAATTTAAACATCTGGCTCCGTTGAGCCTGGAGCTTACTTCAGCGATATGGATACTCTAATGAAAAGCAAAGCATCCCTAAAAGGGAAAATAACTAGATTTGAAAATTTTATGGAGACTGCAAATAATGATGTGGACTTAGTTGAACTTAAAGTGAAACTAAAAAATATTCAAGCTCTTCAGAAGAAAGTTAATGAGCTACGAAGTGCGTACTACGCACAAAGCGACATCAAGGATGATGATCTCGCAATTATTGATGACGATTTAAACCACTGTGATGATCGTCTAGAAAAACTGGAGGTAAGAATTGAAATTCTCATTAATTCTTACAATAAGTTAAATTCTGCAAAAGCAGTAAATGTTACTGAAAGTAATTTAAGTGAAAATTTTCAAATCAAAACTAAAATTCCACCATTAGTTTTGCCTGAATTTTCAGGAAAATATGAAGAATTTAGTTCATTTAAAACTCAATTTGATGATTTAATTACAAATAATGTTCAGTTAAGTCATTCGCAGAAATTGTATTATCTGAGATCTTGTCTTACTAATGACGCTAAGCATTTAGCCAGTAACTTTGATAATTTTGAATCTTTGTACAATGCATTGGAATCTCGCTATGATAATGAACGTCTGATTGTTGACATTCATGTGCAGAATATTTTAAATTTTGAAAAGATTCAATGCGAAAATGCGAAAGACATTAGAAGTATGATTGATTGTGTACAAAAGAATTTACGCGCTTTGAAAGTGTTAAAGTATGAACAGAACAAGTTATGTGATGTTTTTCTAATAAATATTCTTCTTCAAAAACTAGATAAAGAATCTAGGAAAAATTTCGAACTATCTCATAAATCGAAAGTAGTTCCAACCCTGGAGGAGTTTATTAAATTTTTAGAGCAGCGTGAATCAGTATTGTTATCTATAAATAAAAATATTGCAACCGGAAGTAAGATTAGTATAAACAAGAATTCTTCCCCTTCCCATAAATCAAAAGCTCTTTTGACGAATGAAAGTAAAAATAAAAACTGCGTTGTTTGTAGAAGTTTTCATCCTATATTCCTTTGCGATACATTCTTAAAATTAAGTGTTCATGAAAGATTAAAATTAATTCGTTCACATAAGCTCTGTGAATTATGTCTAAAGCAAAACCATAAGAAAAGTCAGTGTCTCTCGAAATTTAAATGCGCTTGCGGGGAGAAACACAATAAATTAATATGTATGGGTAATGAAGGTCATTCCAAGACTTCTAGTCGCCCGGTGACGCCGCATAGACCAAACATAAGTGAGCTTGATGCAGCAAAAGGTGACTCAGAATTGAAGGCATTGAG
Source organism: Stegodyphus mimosarum (assembly GCA_000611955.2). Classification (NCBI taxonomy): domain Eukaryota; kingdom Metazoa; phylum Arthropoda; class Arachnida; order Araneae; family Eresidae; genus Stegodyphus; species Stegodyphus mimosarum. Next base: position 25,251 of record KK119352.1, on the reverse strand, counting down.
TGTTTTAAGTAACAAAAATAAACAAAAAAGAAAAAGTGTACTTTTTTCTACTGCAGAGATTTATGTCTGTGACGCCAATAATCGAAGAGTAAAAATCCGAGCCATTTTAGACAGCGCATCTAATATATGCGTTCTTACTGATAAAATAAGTGAATGTTTAGGAATAAAAAGGGAGAAAATTAAGACGCCTGTTACATGTCTTAATGGATCAATCCAAAATATTAAATGGAAAGTGAATACATTTATTTCAAATGAAGATTGCACCTTTAATGAACCAGTTGAATTCTTAATTGTAAATAAGATAACAGGATTAATTCCGTGTACTACGTTGGATATTTCGAAAGTAGAAATTCCACAATTTTTAAATTTAGCTGATAAATCATTTTATGAAGCTTCAGAGGTAGATGCCCTTATAAGCGCTGATTTATTTTTTAAGGCTTTGAAAAATAATACGTATAAAATAAACGATGATTTATTCTTTAAAGAGTCTGAATTCGGATGGATCGCATGCGGGAAACTTAACGAAATACAACCTTCTTATCAGGGATATTGTTTTCTTATGCAAAATGATTCTCTTCAAAGTACTTTAAAACTTTTCTTTGATTTAGAGGGACTTGGCATTCGTGATGATCCAGTTGTGCATGAAAAGGATCAGGCGATGGAAATTTTTAATGACACTGTTGATTTTAAAAACGGACGTTACATAGTGCAACTACCTTTTAGGAAACTTTATGAAGAATTATCTGATAATTATTCCTTGGCGCGGCAGCGTTTTCAGAATTTGTGGAGGAGATTTAGTCATGATCCTGAGTTACATCAACAATACTGTGAAATTATTTCTGATTATTTAAAAGAAGGCATAATAAGCATCGTAAATCCTGATGCACCAGAAAATACTTTAAATAGACCTATATATTATTTGCCTCATCAGGCTGTGCGGAAAGAAAGTAGTTTAACTTCGAAAACTAGGATCGTCTTTGATGCGGGTAGCCATCAAAATAATGAACTTTCTTTAAATGACTGCTTGTGGCCAGGGGTTAACTTAAATCCAAATCTTTTGGACTTACTAATTAATTTCAGATTGAACAAGATTGCATTTTGTTCAGATGTTAAACAAGCTTTTCTGCAGATTTGCCTCTCCGATGAACATAAGGACGCAGTTCGTTTTCTTTGGAGTAATGATGATCCATGTGTTGATAAAAGGCCCAAGTTACAGACTTATCGTTTCAATCGAGTGAATTTCGGAGTCAGCTCGAGCCCATTTCTATTAGCAGCTACTATTAGACATCACCTTGAAAAATATAAGGAAGATTTTCCCGAAACTGTTGAAATTTTAGACAAATGTTTTTATGTAGATGATCTCATTGCTGGATGTGAGGATTTTGAAGAAGCACTTGAAGTATCCAGAAATGCCAAGAAAATTATGGAAGATGCTGGAATGGTCCTCAGAAAGTGGATTAGCAATAATGCTGAATTAATGGAGCAATGGAAGAATGAAGAATTTGATACCTATCCTGTAGATACTACGCTCAGCTTGGGCGCACACCAAACTAAAATTCTGGGGCTTTCTTGGAAGACACATGAAGATTATTTAACTATGGATACTAGGAATCTCTTGGAATTTCTTTCTATGGACAAAAATACGAAACGCTTCTTACTTCAAGCAATAGGAAAGATATTTGATCCTTTAGGATTAATTTCGCCTTTCACCATTCGAGTTAAATGCCTCATCCAGGATCTCTGGAAGGAAAAAATTCAGTGGGATGAATCTTTACCAAAAGAGATTGAAAGGGAGTGGAAGAAGTGGTGTGCTGAACTTCATCACTTAGAAAATTTGAAAATACCTAGGTTGGTTAATGATTCTCTTTCACGGGAAGATACTGTTGAAATACACAGTTTTTGTGACGCAAGTAAAAAGGCATATGGCGCTGCCATATATTTGAAGGTAAAGACTCTCAATGGAATATCGGTGAAACTCCTAACTTCAAAAAGTCGTGTGGCTCCATTAAACGGTGTTACCTTGCCAAGATTAGAACTGTTGGGTGCTCTAGTTGCAGCTCGTCTAAGTTCTAAGGTAAGGAGAATCGTGAATCTAAAAAGATCTTCTATTGACTATCATTGGACAGATTCCAAGATTGTACTCTTTTGGATAAAGGGTGCAAAAGCGCGATGGAAGCAGTTTGTGGCAAACCGAGTGAACGAAATCACCAATCTAACAGATCCCAACTCTTGGCATCACTGTGCAGGTAAAGAAAATCCGGCAGATCTTCTCTCGCGTGGAATGAGTGCTGATTCCTTGGTAACCGATTCCAGATGGTGGACAGGTCCAGAATTCTTGATGGAGCCTGAAATTTCCAAGAACTTGCAACCATTTGTTCCTGAGGTTGAAACCATCGAGCAAGTCGAAAAAGAAACTTTGCGACGGGAAAGGAAAATTCCATCTGAAGATGAGACTTGTAAAGAAACTGTCCTGCTAAATCACAGCTCTCAACATTCTATTATGGACGACCTCTTAGAACTTTCAAACAATTATTATAAAATTAACCATATTTTGTCTTATATTTTCAGGTTTATTTTCAATTGTAGGAATCAAGTAAAAAGAACTGGACCACTCTCAGTGGAGGAGGTAAGAGAAGCCGAGGAAGTGTTGATTAAACATGAACAACGAGCTTTGTTTGAAGGAAAGAAACTATCAAGTAATATTTCGAATTTATTTCCATTTTTTGATGACAAAGGAATAGTACGTGTTGGAGGAAGGTTAAAAAATGCTTCAGTGCCATATTCTCAAAGACATCCTCCTATTTTACCTAAGGCTTCAAGATTAAGTAAAATTTATTTTCAAAGTTTGCATAGGAAATTATTTCATGTTGGACCACAAGGTCTTCTAAATGCAGTGCGCTTAAAATTTTGGCCTTTAAATGGCCGTAATCTCGCACGTAAAACAGTACATCAATGTGTAACATGTTTTAAATGTAAGCCGACTCTTACTTCGCAAATTATGGGTAATTTACCTAGTGAAAGAGTTAATGTTTCACCTCCATTTGCTATTACAGGGATTGATTTATGTGGCCCTTATTTAGTGAAATTTAAAAATCAACGTAAAGGTATTCTAAGTAAATTGTGTACTATATGTTACTCAATTATTATTAATTATATTGAAAATTATTTTTCTCAATAATTTTGTATTCTTATTTACAAGTTTCGATGTTTGTTTATTATTTTGTATTTTTCTATACATATTTTATATTTGTTTACATGAATAACCGAAACCTTTAATATTAATATTTCATAATTAAACTTATGTCAAGTTCTTGCATGTGAACATGGCAAGGCCGGGCGGGATGTTGGCGCATTTTACGCCAACGAATCTCGCCAATAGATCGCCTCCTACGATTGAGGCAGATAGAGAAAAGAAATCTAGCCTACCGGACGTGAGCAATTATTGTAAAACGAAGCTCACAATTAAATTGTATTCCGCTTCACTGTAAATATTTGTATATAATAAAATAATTAAAAAACGAAGCAGTGAAGTTGGTCCGTCGATAAAATTAATCATTAAGATAATATAATTTAAACACAATGTATACTACTTCTGAAGAGCAACTTAAATGATAATTATAGGGCATTAAATAGTATACGGAAAGACACAATAATATTATAATAATAATCCTTTCAAAGGGCCCATCAATTTCAATAATGTACTTTTTACTTACACAATATACACTCACTTCCAAAAGTTAAGCACAAAGATGTAAAATGCAAACAAATCAACAAATACTGCTTTGATTGACACAAAATTCAGCTTTTAAAGTAGCGTATATATTTATTCATAAAACAAAATCAATAATTATATACAGAAATGAAAACAATATTAAATTTTTGTAAGTTATCAGATAATGACATACTGGAGACTTAAACAGAATTATGTATAAAGTGAAAATAAGCAGCATAAAAGGAAAAAAGGACATTAATAGCGTAAGTGATCCCCTCTCATCTGCATACAAAATTTACACCTTGTGACCATGCTTTCAATTAGGCGGTCAACCACCGCAGAGTTAAGCAATCGCCATTCTTCTTGTAGAACAGTTTCCAGCTCAATAAGAGTGGCTGAAGGTGGGAAACGTGAAGATACAGCATGGCCGAGAGCATCCCAAAGATTTTCAATGGGATTAAGGTCGGGAGAATATGCTGGCCACGCCATACGCGCAATCCCTTCATTCTCCAGGTAGTCATCGACAATGTCAGCTCTATGGGGACGTGCGTTATCGTCCATTAAAACAAAAGTAGGACCAACCGCTGCAGCGTACAATCTCACAATGGGTTCTAGGACTTCATCTCGATACCGGACAGCCGTCAAAGAACCCCGTTTAAAGATTTGCAGGTGGGTGCGGTATCCTAATGAAATCCCTGGCCACACCATAATGCTGCCGCCTCGGAATGCATGACGTTCGGTGATGTTTCGGAACTGATTGCCTGTTCGTTATTCACACCATATCCTTATACGCTTGTCATCTGGCTCCAGAGCAAATCTTGACTCATCAGTAAACAAGACATTTGCCCAGTCAGAGACATTCCAATTGGCATGTTCCCGGGACCACTGTAATCGTGCCCCTCTTGATTGGACGGATTGAGGAACACAAACTCGAGGTACATGGGCGTACAGTCCACTCATATGTAATCTTAGGCGTACAGTAGCTGCAGATATCGCCTTACCAATGGACGCTGTAACCATAGATGTCACACGTGTGGAGGTCGCTCTGCGATTCCGCTTGGCTACAATAGCAATATATCGATCTTCCGCGGGGGTTGTAACCCTTGGGCGACCGGCTACGGGCCTTCGGACAACTGTCTGTGTGTTTTGGAATTGTTTCCATGAACGTGAAATTACAGATGATGAACGCCGAAGAAAAGAGCAACATCTGTGATCGACTATCCTGCTTCAATGCGCTCCACAGCACGCCAGCGCTCAGAATCTTCCATTCGTCTTCTGGAAGACATAGAAACACGTATGTCTTGAAAACAAACGAGTAAATACGGTAATTACTTTCTCGAGATCAGAGATAAATACCACAAGCTGAAGCAATTTCTAACCTGGCCCATATGTAAGTTACTTATCACGTTTCGGCTTCTGGGACAGAACGTATTGCGTGTGCGGAGAGATTTAAGACCCTGACCATTACATGTTTGACTGCCCTAGTGCTCATCATCTTTGTATTCTGTTACTTGAAACCAAACGTGTGCAATAGCACATATGCTCTCAGACGAATGCAGAACTACATGCAGTAGCTCTTAGAATTTCCAGTCGATTAAATAATTAAATAGCAAGTTCTCATATGTATTTAGAATCATTTATAATATATCAAGTACTCATTTCATATACTATGTTATGAATCTTCACCGAAATACTTTTACATCTGCACATATGCTTTCACTATATGTTTAATATTTTCTCTGTAACATGATTAACTTCAACATTTCAGTTTGCATATCCATTAGCGTATTAAGCTGTCTAGTAAATTTAGTAATTTTTATCGACACTTAGCGTCACGCTTAATATTGTCTACATTTGCTATTTTTCTCCTTGTTTCGATCAAAAAGCACCATCTCACTTTATTTCCCTCTATGCTGTACCGCGATACGACTTCCTCCTGATTCAACAGCTGCTTACTGCAAACGTGAACGATTCAGCCATATTGCGAAATGGGCGTAGTAAACTTTGAAAGTCCCTGGGGACAGGATTTTGACAAGGAAAGTAAATTAGAATTCACAGCGTGGCTTAACTAGCTGATACGCGTATTTTGCATGTGGACCACCTGTCTCGTTTTGAGGGAGAAAGAAAAGAAATCTGTGAAACGATGCTTTAAATGGCAAAAAAGTAGCCTTCGAGAGAAGAAACTCTTAATATCAATTTGATGGAATTAGAAAAACATCATTTATTACGAACTTCTTCTGCAAGATGAAAAATATAATTCTATGAAATACTGCTTCCATATGTATAAAGTAAACTGCAGCAGTTTTGATGAATAGAAGAAGCGTCGTTTACCAACACAATTCCGTACCATTGACGTATTACTTTGATACACTATTCAAGGTTACGTACTTACATAACAAGGTTTAAATCAGTACATCATTTTTTAATCCTATTAACCATTGTCATAAATGATAGACAGAGCTTTTTTTATATAAAGCAAAAGTACCTTTATTTGTTCTGTTATGATTGAACTCTATCATCAAAGGAACGATGATCGAGGAAAAGAGAACAAATACAAGAACGGTAAGTATTTACCGTGCTACTCAGAATACGAATTTCAAGAAATAAGGAATTTAGATTTTTGTTTTAAGTCTTAAATTTTATATTTATAATCTCAATCTTTTGTAAAATAATTAATGATAACAAAGCAACTATAACTGCAACGCGTGAGAACGTGTAGAGTCATTAGGTTATTTAGAAGCAGGAGATGTGAAAAATGAGCAACTCCTTCGCTGGGACTCGAACCACAAACCTCTGGAATACGCGCCCAGCGTGCTGACCACTGCACTACGAAGGCATGCAAAGAAGGCGGGAGAAATACCTTATATACTCCTCCTTTTAAAGAGCGACTGGGGATTAGGGACCCAATCACCAAATCTTGGTGGTAGAGAATCATCATCATTTTTAGTGCGGGCGCCAGTGTAAAGACATTAGGTTATTTCGAAGCAAGAGACATTAAAAATGAACAACGCCTTCGCTGGGACTCGAACTACGTACGTCTGCAATACACGCCCAGCGTGCTGACAACTACACCACGAAGGCATCCGAAGAAGGCGGGAGAAATACCTTACAAACTGACGATGATTTTTTCGAAAACCAGACCATCAAAAGTTTTTACTGCACCTGATTCGCCTTATGATCATTTCTCGTTAATATTGCATCCAGAAATATAATATATAATAAAACTTAGCAATTCCAAAGCTCGTTGATATTGTCGAGAGTTTGTGTTTTTGTGGCCTTAAATGAACGAAACGCAGATTACATTATCAATTTTACCACTTAATTTTGGCATGCATCTTTATCATTAATGAAATTAGTTTTGAGAAAATGATAGTGTGACTTTTTTTACTCATAGCTTTTCTGTTACAACATTTAGAATTCAAAATAACCCCGTTCTGCGAAGGCATATAAATAGATCGGGAAAAAAATGGTTCTTGTGCGTTTCTTTCATGTTTATTTAATAATAAAAGCAAAATGTGGGCATACGACTGATTTGTCATCAACATCGCGCTTTTATAGAAAAGGAAAATCGAAGTACTCGTACTTTTAACCCAGTTCTGAAGTACCACTTACGCAAGTATATGATTGCTTATAGTAGGCCTCTGAGTGGATGGACCGCTTTTATCCGGTCATGAGACGTTTTGTCACGTAGTATATATTAAATTATAATTTAATATAATATATTTTATGACTTTCTTTAACCATATAAATATCCTCTTGATGAACAGAAGTTCATGAGTGCAGAAACTAAAATACGTAACTATACAAATTTAGCTAATAAATGATGTTTAATTATAAGTCTTCATTCAGCAGATTCGAAACGCTGCGTAATTCAGACGACTAGACTTTTATATTATTTAATCACGCGAAAAGCAAATATTTCTTATTTTCAAAGCATTTGAACAGAAAATGTAATAAAGATAAATATTTCCTAAGGTAATAAATCAGTCATTAAATCAGATGCGCTTGATGGTTTGGCATCCTAGATTACCAGTGCAGTTGTCATCCTGTATAAATTAAATATACTGATAACCCAAAACAATATATACCGTTACGCAGTTGTCAATTTCGGGAACAGTTTAGACGGCGTCCTTCAAAATTGGACGCAGTAAGCGGATACCTTTGTCATTTATGTCTGGATCTGATCCTGATTACAGCTGTCTTCTTAGGAAAAAATAGTCAATAATAGATAAATTAAGATAAATTAGATAAATAAGATAAATTAGTCATTAACTGAGACTTTTCTGGCTACTGTTTGTTTATTTTCATAGAATAACTTACGAAAAAAATCTGATGTATACACCACATGACTTCCTTCTACGGAATATCAAATCATACGCATTTTTCCTGCCTTTCATTTAAATTTATTTTCTCGAATTTCATTAGAGATGTATTTCTCTTTCAATTAACTCAGTTCTCAATTCTCGACAAGGCAATAATACAAAAAACTCAACATATCTATATTAAAAAATAAAAGATATAGAAAAACATAAAAAACCAAATACAGTTAAAATAACTTTAAAAAATTTTTTACAATTTAAATCAGAGTTACTACGGAAAAACAAGAAATTCGTCTAGCGGTCAAGAAGGCAGACTTTCCGGTGCACAAAACTGAAAGTTTACTTTTGTTACTCGGCAAAAAGAAACTGATGGCGTAGAAACTGACTTAATTTGTCGTGAACGCTATGCTGAGTCAATATATGGGATAATTTACTAGCTTAAGTGATAATTCCAGAATGGATTAAGCATAATTTAATTCGCAATAATAAAAAAAGACGTGACTTTGTTGTTGTGAAGCTTAGTTTCTCTAGATTGGCAACAAATTCACTATTCTGCTAAGTTTCAAATGTAAACAAACTTGCCTCCTACGGTAAAAAAATAGGCTTAGCTGCATTTAAACAACTTTTAAATTGTTGATAATTCGACAACTATTACATTCAGGTTAACTAAAGACTAAATCTACAACTATAACATGCAAGTTAACTAAAGACATAAAAACCTTAACCGGAAGATAAGAACAATATAATTCAATTATTTTTAAAACAAAAAATGCACAATTTACAAACATATAAGAATAAAGAAACTGAGCTCACTGAACCGCGTAACAGAGTGTATATATATATATATATATACTTCTGGTGCGGCTGATTGCAATATAGCAGTCCTATATGTAAAATTTCAACGTTCTGAGGCTACTCTTTTTTGAGTTATGCGAGATACATACATACTTTCGTACATACGCCACGAAACAAAATCTCTTCTGAATCCTTTTCAAATCAGTTTTATAGTTAGCTTAAGGAAAAAGAGTCCTTTATTCTGCCCTTACGTACACGCAAAAACATCGTCATTCGATACCGGTCAAAATAGATATTTTCGTTGAAACACGATACCCGAAATGTTTCGTGATTACAATACTTCCTTTTTACTTTTACAAAAGGAAGTACTAAACGAAAAAAATAAATCTATAAATAAATACGACAGGTATCTTCATAGTTTTGCGCAATGTAACTAACAGCTATTTGAGTATAAAATATGGGAAAAAATTACAGATTGCAAAAATGATGTTCTGAAGCGTAGCATCGTACATTAAACTTGGTGTAATACTTTCTTTACGTGTTTCCGTCTGAAACAGACTTTAGAATATCTAATTTCTTCGTGAATGGACGATGACAAAGTATACGACCATATATGCAGTGATGAGTCAGAGCGCATACGTGTCAGATCGGGCAACAGGAAATTCTTTGTATCGATACTGCATATCTTTTACATTTTTCGGACAGCCGCCAATGAAACCCTACTGCCCCTAACTATGTTTTAATGCTTTATTCTTACTCTGCTTCCAGGAAATTTCAAATCCGAAAGCTAAAATACTTGTCATCCATTTTTATTTGAAATATCATATTTAATTAGGTAAAATTTGAAACTATGTCTTATTCTCTATTCTCTTGAGCTACGTATTTAAGTTTCGGTCTTTTACTCATTCTGTGATTTGTATAACGAAAATGAGGTAGAAAATAGCTTAAAACTATGCAGGAAGTTTTGGTTAGCAATAGATAAAGAATAAGATGAAATGGTTCAGTTTCGTTGGTCGCCATTTTCCCATGGTGGGTTGCTTCTATTCAAATATGGTGTTAATATAAAATCCGGGTAAGCAATACATCGAAACATAAATTAATCAAATCCACGCAATGTAATATCTTCTTCACTCGACTATGTCTAAGCCGATGAAAGTTGAGAAGGCTCAGATCCTAAGCTACTTTTCTGATAAGATATTCATTCACATCGCTAATGATTTCAACCGGCTCTAGGAGGCTCAACTTAACTGAAATCGCCAAGATTACATATGAGAGTTTCGGAAAAGGTAATGGGATATCAAGATACAACGGTTTCAAAGCAAAACTCCCATCTGCTTTCTCTTAGCTGTTACTGTGGTGATTAAGCACTAAAGCAGACATAAGAACAAAGTATAATTTTAAGAGTATACAAAAGCAAAGTGGGAAAAAATACAGATTTCAAATTTAGATGGAAAACGAGTATATCTGAGGCAATTTGGTTTAGGATAAATAGCATGCAAAGCACCCGCCATATATTTAAGCATCCAGTGAAAGTATGAAGTCTAAGTTTAGGCCATTATATAATAACCACATACTTAAAGTGTGCTTATCATGTTTGAAGTTTCTTAGCATACTAAATACTCCCTGTTTTTGAAAGCATTCGATTATTCAAAAAAGAAAGTTTACCAATTAATCGTTGTTATGTTAACATAATTACCTATTCAAATCAATCGTTGCTATGTTAACATAATTACCTATTCAAATTAATCATTGTTACGTTAACATAATTAGGATTTATCTAAATATGCCAATGTTAACATACCAACGAATAATTGGTAACATGTTATGTTTTACCAATTAATCGTTGCTATGTTAACATTGGCATATTTAGATAAATCCTAATTTTCTCTCGTATATTACAAAATTCAGGTTCGAGAATCGTAAAAAAGTTATGAAGTTTACAAAATTAATATTAATTAATTATATTCATTGGAATATCACAAGATAATTAAAGAATGGAATTATGCAAGAGTTAGTTTGCCTTACTCTGAAGAAATATTTTTCACACATAAATTAAAAATTTACTCACAATTCAATCTGAAATCTAAAATCCGTTTTTTAAATTTTCAGATCTTAGGAAACTTAAGATGTAAACTACAAAATATTTACTTACTTGTAAATCGCTGCCTTTTTTCAGATTATCATTTCACCACTATGCCAAACCTTTACATAAATCTTGGCTGCATGTGAGATATACTACATGTGAGAGTTACATGTCACAGTTTTCTTTTTTCTAATTTACGGACTTCATACAAGCAAATTTCATTAAACCCAATGCTTTTTTTAATTTTTACTCTGACTGCAGTTTTACACTATTTGCTATACTTTCAGAGACATTTTCTATATTTGCTGAGATATCTGCGCAATGCTGCAACTTATAGAAGAACTGAAGGCCATTCTATAGATAACGCTACGAGCGAATTCATTGTGGTTTTTCAGAAATCAGAGACATAAGATAATCACACCCTGCATTATACAGAATTATTATTATTATTATTAGTATTTACAAAAATGAAAATTTCATAGTTCTCGTATCTCCTTACTTATCTGTAGTTGTTTTAAGAATCCCATTTCCATCCGTTCATCCAACTGCTTTGATTCTTAAGATACTAATTTATCTTACACGTTTCCTTTCACCGTTAAAATAAAGGAAAATTTTAAGCGTTTTAAAGGCGAATTCCACAAACCATGCAGTTTTTTGTAGTCTTGTTATAAAATAATTCAATTTCAGTTTGCTTGTATATATAAAATTAAAAATGCTCAAAAGGTTTTGTGTTGAATTATAACTGGAGTCTCAAAAAGCTCAACAAAACTGGTTATTTTTATTATAATGTGTAAAGTGTTTTCTCTCTCCTTTCTGCATGCGTTTATGGTGTAACTGGAAGCAGACTCGACGCGTATTCGAGAGGACCAGGGTTAGAGTACCGGAGAGGGCATTGTGGATTTCTTCAGTTTTCTGACTTCAGAAAAAACCCTAATATCTGTAGAGTGGTTTCGAAACGATTTAAATATGATATCCGAAAGTTTTCGCGAATACAATACTTCCTTTACTTCCTACAAGGAAATAAAAATGGCTTATATAATGTGAGTTTTACGAGATAAACAAGTAATGACCAAAACATAAGTAATGCATGATTCTAAGAATGAGACTAATAAAAAGATATAATAAAATAATAATAAAAGATTTTTCGAACCATCGCATTTTTATGCATTTCAAATTTTATATACTACACTTTAAAAGAAAAACCATGCATGAAATATTAAATAAAATATTTTGTAGTATCCTAAAAAGTTAGAGTATTTTTTGAAAAAAATTCGGAAAAGACAATAACCCAGCAACGTACTTATAAACTACCGTTTACTAAATAATGAAGTATAATTTGAAGTGATATATTGCATTTTAATTACTGACAGATAATTATAGCAGTTACAACCTGGAATAATGCCAGCTTCTTTGGCAAAATTGTTTTACTTGTTATTCCGCTTTTAGTTTTTACCCATCGTAGAAAATCTGATTAAATATAATTAAGTGATGGAAAGCATTTCATGCATAATATTTCCTTCTAAATATTCTCTTCTTGCGTGAGGATAAAATGTAAAAATTTCAGAAACTACCGTGTCTGAATACAAACTGCATTATAAATGTTATGTTTCTTTTATTTAATTTATCCTACTTTTCGATAAGACAATGAACGATGTGTCCTAAAGTGTAAAATAATTGTTACAATGTTTTCGCGCCTATAAAATGTACATTTCCGAAATAAGTTTCTTTCTGATTTGAAACTATTCTGAAATAACCTATTTCTTAATCTATCGCAGGGTGATATATTTTCGTAGTACCAGTATATGTTAATTAAATATTAAACAAAAATATTAACATATTATTGTACACAGCGGAATAAATGAGGAATCTAACATTATTAGTAATTTGAAATTTGAGATAAAATTAAATTGGTAATAATTAAGTAACTTTTCTTAAGGTTTTGAAATTAAATATGCAAATAAAATATTTATTTATTTTATCAAATTTCATTCTTATTTATTATCCCAAAAGAGCTTTATCTCACAAAGAACATTAGTCACGAAAACATATTACGCCCTGTATTATTATAAAAAGACATTAAATAAAAGAGAATGTGCATGAATGTATGTATGTTTCTCGCATTGTGAAAAAACAACGATACCTAGAGCCATCAAAATTTGAGTAACGTAATCCTCCACCCGAGAATGAGCAAGGAGACCTGATTTTGAATTTCGATTTTGTTTTATTATCTATTTCATATTTTGTAAAACATTGACGAATTTTTCATTAACAAACTCAAAGATTTCAAAGCGAGCAATGGCAACACTGTACAAAAACAAAAAAATATTTTTATCTTCAGCGCGTATCGGAGATTCTAAAGATAAGTTGTTTTTAAATGCTTTGTGTTATTGCTTTTAAATTGAATTTTATGAGGTTTAAGTGCGAAGAACATGATATTTAATAAATAAAGATAACACACAAAACATTAAAAAATTCCCTTTGGGCGTAATATAAAATCTGAAAACTTTTAGATTTTTGTTTTCTTCTAATTTATTTTTGTTACTTTTACTTTTATTTACTTTATTTTACATTGTTTATGTAAACTAGAAATGGGTAGTAATTTCTAACACATGAAATTCTGAGAAAATATCACAAATACAGGTAATCTTATTGAAAAGATGCGTTCATTTACAGCACGTTTCTGGCGTTTAAAGTACAGTGATCATTAATCAGAAATTCCTTTTTGCTGTAATAGTATTTAGTAAAGCAAATGAAATAATTAAAAATTACACTTTATCAAGAAACTATTAATAAAAAAATTATTTGCGATTTAATACATCTTTATTTTAAGTCTTAAAGTTTTAATAGAGTTTATAATTATGTATTTTTAATAATTAAATAATTACTTAACAATATATATATTTTTTAGCAATTTTTAGTGAAAAATGAGGAGTTGCTTCGCACAATCTTCAGAAGCTCAGTTCTTTAATTATTAAGTTTTGCTGTACACTGTTTGGTTTACTTTAACTTCATCTTTCTCGACCACCTGTGTTCGGCATCTTCTGAGATATCTATGTTTTTGAGCTTTTTCTAACTTCGTCTTTTGTCCGAAGGAAAGGTTTTTCAATAGATTTTTTTAGAACATCCTTTTATCTCTTGAAATATTTCGTAGAATTTTGAAGGCTGATATAAATTTTATCCTTTCTTTCGTCATATTTCAGTTTCATATAAAGTTTTCAAGTATAAGCCTTTTTGTTCCAGTTATCAGAAAAACTAAGAAAATGCAATATGAAAGCCAATCAATTGTTTAAATTAACATAATTGCACTAAACATTGCACTAATCTTCTTAATCTGAGTATAAAACAGAGTGAAAGAGGTGAGAAACGAGAATAACACCACATACATCTACTTTAAGATGACGGTAAAAAATGTTGCAGGCTATAATTTTAAAATGTTTAAAAAACAATTTATAAAAATTACTAAATTTATTTTTTAAATAAATCAGAATATATCTGATTTATTTTTAAAATATTTTTTTTTGCATTAAACCTAAATTTCGAACTCAGAAAGAAGGTTAAAAAATATATTAATAAATATATGTCAGATTCAATTAACAAGGAAGAAAAAAAAATTGAACGCTAATTTCATAAAACTATTCGTGTGGTTTTTACACACCTTGGTATAATTTGAGGTGCAGAATTAAATATGGAAAAAGATCGATATATCATTTCAGAAAAAGTAGGATTTTTGTGTCAAAATACCTACGTTAGAAACATTATTATGTATAAATCTAGTATATATCCTAAGTCGCGCCCTAGAAACGTGAAAAACGCATTTCATCAATCAGCTCAGTAGAAAGAGAGATATAGAACTGTCTCATTTTTTGGTACCGCGCTAGCTATACAGCTCCCTCGCAATTTTGATGGAGAGATCTTGATAGAATCCCCAAGGAACGGTTCGGAACGGCTCTTCCCATCTTTCTCTACCTATAACCTCACTACATAACTTGCGATTCCTCTTTATATTAAGTGCCCCCATGTTCCAGAAATAACCATTCATGCTTTCTCTGGGCTTCGAAACCTGGCTTAACGATATAGGATCTAGCACTCGCTCACCATTCCTCTAATTTGAATACAGAAGGAATAAACTTAAGCGCCTTCATCGTATTTGTTAAACATAATCAAAGTTAATGATTAAATACGTATATTCCAATAAAGTTTTAGAAGTTCCTATTTTTACACAAACCCATTGAAAATTCTTTTATCATTACAATCAGTAAATCGTTTAACGTGATCAAAATGATACTAATCAAATTTTTTCTAACCTAGAAAAAAGTTGCTAAATAAAATGAACTTTAATCTAAATCAGCGTCTTTTTTAACAGTTTTATCCATTGAAAATTCATAAAAAAGTATAATAACTGGAATAGATTTGACAAACCATTAAAACTCTGTGACCTACGTGATGATTCTATGGAATGGATGACATAAGAAATTCCTTAGGAAATATTTTGAGGAGGAATAAAAAACTGAAGACTGCCCTTCTGATTGACAATTCCACAACTTATATAATCTCCAAAAAACATACAAATTTTATCTTTCCTGTAAACACTGTATCCTCAATTCATCCCAGTGATCAAGGAATTATTGGAGTGATGAAAGGATATTACAAAATGCACAGGCCTAAGAATTTACATTAAAGACACAAATAATAAGCAGTAAGAAACTATGTAATGTCAGTAAATTTGGAGTAGTAGTAATCCAGTAAAGTAATTTTGCGCTAACGTGATAACAACAAATAAAAATTACAATAATGAAAAACAATTAAAACAATACATACTACAATACAACTAAAACAATACACATTACATTAATACATGATTACATACAATTAAAACATTACACATTACATTAGCACATAAGTACGTACAGTTAAAAAAATACACATTACATTAATACAAACAATTTAAATAATGAAAGAAAGCCACTAACTCCACTTCCTGATCGAAATGTAAACTAAAATCAGCTAACTAGAAAATAATTTCTTGAAAACGGACAGTAAAGTCGGATAAGAACTGAAATTTGTAACCAAAACAGAAAACATTTAATAGATATGAAGTGCCTCCAGATAGTATAGTTCGTCAATGGAAGACGTATAGTTACTTCAACTGCACAGAAGCGGAAAATATTATTTTTGAGCAATAATGACGAAGATTTACAAGTTCCCATCCCAACTAAGCCTTTCAGTGCAAAATTCAAAAGTTTTCTTTAAGACATGCTGGAAAGGTATACAGAAGGTACCTAGGAGTTAATCTGAATGGAATTTTTAATTATTAGACTACGGTTTCCATTAGTGGCATTTATTGTTAATGAGGGATTTCTTCATAATACGAAGCTATAAATGAAAGTGTAAATAATCAAGTAAAAGTAATGTTCTAGGTAAGATGCATTTGTTAAATATATCAGAAAATACGTTAAGAACATTTTTCAACATGTCAGCATTTCGGATGAAGTCAATAAAAATGAAGAAGGAAACGCAATATCTTAACTAATATGAATTGTGAAGAATTTGAAACTTAAGTTGGGAACTGATAAAAGGACAGCATTAATCCTTTCACACACAATGAATCCGGGAGACGTTATTGATTTCATGTGCCATTGTAGACTTTGACGTCTCCGAGACCTCAAGGACTGTCTTCAACGAACGCCACGCAGTATATTGTTATTGTAATGTAGCAAAGTAAATTTGAACATAAAACGGTCTGTTCCTAAGCTTGAACATGAGTGTCCAAATTAAATGGTATTGTTCGGACACGTATTTTATTTGTTTAGTAACAGAAGACTGTATTTCAAAGCATTTAGTCAAAGTTGAACTGATAAAAAAATATTTTAAAGAAAAGGTTAAATTTATATGGAAGAGAAACCCACCAAAATAATAAATAACCAAAATAACGGAAGAAGAATTTAAGAGGAATTCTTTGTAAATGTTACAGGTGAGAAATGTCCTTTGTATCTTGTGACTAAAAATAAGGCCAATCAAAACATTTAGACCTACCAGCTGCTGAGCGATAAAAGCCGCTGAACACTGGTAGTTTAGTACGAGGTTCAAGTCCTAGCGAATGGGTTGGTTGCATGGGCGTTTCCGTGTTTTTCCCCATGTGTAACGTAGATACGAGCCAGGTTTCTTTAAAACGGCCTCCACGGGGCATCCCACTCTCATTGCTTAAATAAATGTTTTATTAACTAACGTTACAGTAATAAATGTATGCAATCCGTTCATTATTAGAGAACTCTTAACTTTATTTCTAAGCACGTTAAAGTTTTAATATACACTCACGTTTGTGAAAATTGCAACACCAAGAAGGTATCGTCATAATTGAAAGCAATTTAATACACAGTTGAGTGGTAGTGTTATGTATTACTTATTTCAGTTGTGATTTAAGTTGTTTAAAAGGAGATGTTATAATCAGTATTTTGTGT
>KK119351.1:19509-32423 GCA_000611955.2 Stegodyphus mimosarum | reverse complement strand
TCAGCACAGTATCTACACCAGAACATAGCTGATTTCAGTTCCCTGTTCCAGATCAGGACTTTACGACTTTAAGGAGTTACTTCAAAATGTTTGCCAAGCACATGCACAGAACACTCAGTCCTGACACGGTAAGCAAGGAGGAACAGGAGCAGCTTGCGATCCCAGTCATCTTGGTTCTCGGAAACCATGAGCGAGATGTGGTTCAGAACTGTGCGATGAAACCTCTCCACCATGCCTTCAGACTGTAAATGTAACGGGTCGTCTGCGGTTTCTTGATTTCCAATAACTTTCACAGTTCCTCGAACAAAGCGGAAGTGAAGTTCCTGCCTTGGTCAGAATGCATCTAGAAGAGGAGTCCCAAACCTGGAAACCCAGTTCTGTCACCGAAATTTCAGCTGTTGTTACTGCCTCTTGGTTACTTCGGGCCACTTCGTAAAATAATCCATGACAATGAGGATGTATTTATTGCCAGCTGTGGCCCGCGGCAAAGGTCTGAGTACGTCGAGGGTAATTCGCTCGAAAGACGCTCCTACGTTGCATCGCTGCAGCCTTTCCCGGCTGCGCGCAAGTACTCCAAAATTGGCACCACTTCTCAACATGGATTCTCTCCGAACTTCAGAAGAAGCGGTTTCGAAACTTGTTTAGAGTCTTCATATAGCCGAAATGCTCTCCTATTGGGCTGCTGTGTACTTCCTTCAGAACATCAGGTATTCGATTTCGAAGAAGCAGCAGCTGCCATCTCTTATAAGTTCCATTGTCGCTTTCTCATAGTCAATAGAAAACTCCATTTCGGAAGTGGAGTGAGTCCCAGAAAGCCCAGTACCTTTTAGTTGTAGGAGTGAAGATGGAAATGTCCTGCCACTTGGTTTTTGCGCTGGATGATTTCTTCAGCTCTGTTATTAGCTTAATATCAGAATCCACCAATTGATCTCCTTTAACTTTTTCAGCACTCCACGGGTCTGGATCCGCTGATGTTGAAGATGTTATTTAAAAGATGCTAGGACTCGCCAACTCGTATTTAGCCTTGGCTGTTGAACAATGACTGCAATGTGCAAGACAAGGCTTCTTGGATAAAGCATCCGCATTTCCGCGGGAGAAGCATTTACGATGTTTTACCTGAAAATAACATTCCTAGAGTCTTTAAATCCATCTGGCTGTTTGTCTTTCAGGAGTTTTGAAATTCAATAGCCACGTTAGGGAGGCATTATCGGACCGCAATAAGAATTTTCTGCCGTAGAGATAATGACGGAAATATTCTATGGCCTTGACAATAACAAGCAATTCTTTACGGGCGACGCAGTTCTTCTTTTCCGGTTTGGACAAGCACGTGCTCCAATAGGCTGTTACTCGCTCTTGACCATCAATCATTTGGGAAAGAACAACTCCAACACTGTCGTTGCTCGCATCTGTCTCTAATATAAATTGTGTGTCGGTCTGGGGACTCATGTTATAAGGATATTAATGCCACCTTCAACTGATTAAAGGACTTTTCATACTCCTCAGCCCACGCGAATTTTTGTTTACTCTTTGCTAATTTATGCAGGGGCCTTGTGATTTTGGAGGACCCTTTCAGGAATCTTCTGTAATGGATACAGGGTCACAGGAAGCTCCTTTGATAAATATCCACAGAGCGTTCCCAGTCCTTAACTGCTGACACTTTCTGTGGTTCTGTGCGGACATTGTTAGCGGAGATAACGTGCCTTAGAAAGGTGATTTCACTGCGGAACAATTTGATTTCGCAGGACTAAGCTTCAGGTTGTCATCTTTCAACTTTTGCAACACCTTCCTGGTATTTTATAGGCGTTGTTCGAAATTATGTCCCATTGTAATGATGTCATCTAGGTAGACCAGACAGGATACGTAAGATCGGCCACGAAGCACTGTCTCCATCAAGCGTTCAAATGTTGCAGAAGGGTTACAAAGCTCAAATAGCATAACTTTAAACTGCCAGACTCCTTGGCCGGTAGTGAAAGAAGTTTTCTTTCTATCATCAGAATGAATTTCCACTTGCCAGTATCCGCTCTTGAGGTCCATAGTGGAAAACCACTTGTGTCCTGACAGGGTGTCTAGAGTATCATCAATCCTAGGAAGAGGGTAATTGTCTTTCTTAGTGACATTATTTAGTGCCCGATAGTCGATACAAAATCTTTTCGAACTGTCTTTCTTCCGGACGAGAACTATGGGATATGCCCATGGACTTGTGGATGGTTCGATTATGTCATTTTTTTGCATCTCTTTCAGAAGATTTCTAACCTCTTCCTGTTTTGCGAATGGCAGACGTCTGGGATGTTGCTTGATCGAAGAGCGATTCCCCGTATCAATTCGATGTTGCGTCAGTTTCGTGCGGCCCAAATCTCTGGATGTTCTAGGAAATAGATCTTCAGATTCTTTAATTGTTTTCTCTGCTGCGTGTCTTTTTTCGTCCGTTAAGTTTGCACTCTGCAGGAGTACTTAAATGAATTTCTCAGTTGACTTAGTCGAAATTGCAGGTGAGGCTTTATAAACGCACGTAACTGGAGGGAGTGTAACTTCACCATTTTGGATGGTTCTCGGTCTGTGGCTAACATTCGCCACTCTCACCTAGACGAAGTCCTACGAAAGGTTTACTAATCTCAAGGCCACTAATTTCATCTATTGGGCTGTAAAGACCTTATATTATTCTAAGAATTATTTTTTGTTTTAGAAACTTTCCCTTTACTTCTGATTTAAGTTTCCTGCTAGAATGTAAATTTCAATAACGTGTATGGCATTCTAAGCGAGTTCGGAATCAGTACTTAAGCAGCGGTTTTAAGAGCGCGTAGTAGGAGAGTTAGTTCCGAGTTCATGCCGCGTGTTTGAAGTAGCTCTGTACGTGAATAGTTAGTACTTAGCCACTCTCTTTAGAATATATTGATATTCTAAGCTTGGCTTTCCTATGTGCAGCCGATTTAGCGGCTTAGATAAAGATGGTAATTCGTGTAGCTAATCTTTACTTTTATTGTGATTGTCTATTTTACTTTCTGTTCAAGTTACTATGCCACATGTGGTGGTAAATTGTGAGCACTGAGTGAGTGCGTTTCTGTTAAGTTTAGTTCAAGTAAAAAGATTATTTAAATCTTTTTCGACATTTACCTGTTCTTCCAAGACATAACGAGAATTTGCTACTTAGTCTTTTGAGTAGGTTCTACAGTATACGATTCCTAAACGTACTAGAAGACACCGCAGGGTTATTTTCAGGTATTTAGTTATTCCAAATTTGAAGCTACTGCTATTTTCTGTGGAGCCGGTAATTAATAGTTCTGTCATCTGAAGAATGGTGACATCTGTTTTTGTTGTTACTTGGCGAGCTGAAGGAATGCTGTTTTTTATTTCAAACACAGCTGAAGCTTCCTTTACAGTGTACATATCGTCATATTTAAAGTCCAGTGTAAAGTCGTATTTCCGTAAAAAACTCCGAGTATTAATTGGTCCGCGATGTTAGCGACGAAAGTCAGGTGCTGGCAAGTCTAATTTCCGAAGGTAATGGTGATGTTAATTTTACCTTCAATCGGGATTTTATCGCCTTTCACTGTCTGTAAAGTCACACAGGGCGGAGTCCATCGCAGCGTTTCTTTCAGTTCCCGAGCTATATCTGTTCTGAAGATGGTTACATTTGCTCCATTATCGATGATCATGTTATAAGGATGCTAATCATGTCACGTATCCTTTGACGAACAGTCCGTTATCTCCACCGCCCATTGAAGAGATCTGGAGAACTTTCAAAGGGGCTGTATCTCTGCCTGGCAGCCTCCTAACCGTGAGATTGCCGCATTTTAGTTTCCCTGGTTTGGTTTCACAGTTCCTGCGGAGTTGTTCTTCTAGTCCGCAGTTCTAGCACTTGATTGTTTCTTTCAGTGTTTCTTTCTTGTATTCGGCCTTTTTAACTCTTCCCTAATCTCTCTTAAATTAGCAATAATTTGAGTATTCTATTTGAGCTGCTCTAATAGGATGGCGATCTTTTCGAGTCGCTTGTTGAGCCGACTCGAACTTAATAGCGTAGACCAAGGCGGATTTTAGGTCTTTCAGATTCGCGAATCAGAGAGTCTTCTGAATTTTCAGGATCCAAGACTGCATCGACAAAATGCATCAGTGCCACATTTTCGCGGAAATCAATTTGAAAGACCGCATGTGCTTGATGGGCCAACTTTTCAGTGTCAGTTGCCAGTTCTTGAAGGCTTTCCATGATTTTCTGCAGGCGAGTTTTCAGTTGCAGGTGGCTACAGTTCTTTACGCATTTTCTTCCGAATCTCAGTTCCAGCGTATTCGAGAGGGCGTTGAAGTTTGAATTCTGGTCTTCTGAGAGGATTCCTAAGATGTATGGAGCATCGCCTTGGAGTGATGCAGCCAAATACGAGGCCTTCATGTTGGAGTTCCACTTCTTAGTTTCCGCCTCAATCAAAAACTGGGTCACACTCCATGATGATTTTCCATCGTATGTGCTTAGTTTGATTACCGTATGAGAAGAAACTCAGAGGACCTTAAGATCTTCACGTTCTTTCTGGTGCCCTATCCCGTTTTCTTTCAAAACATTTACTTCTTTCCAGAACCTTCTCAATTTTCTGCCAAATCTTTCTTCCACGTCTGCTATTTTGGCTCCAGTTTCCTCTCTAAGCTTCCCGATGTCGTTTTTAATCTTGTTTTGCTCCACTTCCATTTCTTGGAGTTTCTCTTACAGCTTACCCAGCTTTTATTTCGTCTTGACAAGATTTTATTTCGCTCTCTAACGTTTCTTGTCTAACATTGATCTCAGCCTTCACCTCTTCCTGTCCGGTTTTCATTTCTTCTTGTCCGTCTTTTGCAGCTGCTAACAAGAAACAACGGTGAAGATGTCTTCACGCCAAAGCTTTAAAGTACAGCTTCCAACTCAGTTTGGTCGCTTTCAATTTAATCTGTGAATTCAAGATACTCCTACCCAGCGTAAAGAGTACATAATGACTTTAACCTAACTTCGAGATTATTCTCGGGAAAACCGGTAAGAGTGCTTTCTAGAATGTTCTCGCTCCATCTATGGCAAATCGCCAATTTTGTCACCCAATATCGCCAAATGGGAGATTTCACGCCAAATCTGGCAACCCTGCCCTTTAACTGTCACTTTCTGGCAACCGTAACCCCGCTTTTGCGAGGGAGAAATCTTAACGCAGCTGGGCCAGTTCGCAACAATATTAAAGAAGCAAACGAAGTTTTTACATTATTAAGAGAAGCAGATTTAAAATTTTGTACAAGCTAATGTAAATTTATGGCAAAAAAGCTTACGTACCTAGGCTATAAAATTTCTCAAATAGACATACAAACGGAAGAGTCGAAAATAATTGCAATAAAGAACTAGCCGCCGCCAAATACAGCGGAAAAACCCGTGTCATTCTTGGGTATGTGTTCTAACTTACGAACATTCACAAAGGACTTTGCACAGATAGCTGAATCGCTCTTAAAATTAAAGCGAAAGAAAGCACGGTTTTTTGAACAGCTGAGACTAATAAGGCATTTGAGAAATTGAAAACTGTGTCAATACAAGCGCTAGTTTTAAAATTTCCGCAGGGGAACGAAAATCTTGAAATTTCAGCGGATGCCTCAGATTACGCTGTTTTGATGCAGAATGGTCAGTCCGTGACCAATTTTTCCAAAACTCGCAATCAAACACAGCGTAATTACATGGCTACAGAGAATAAAGCATTTGCTGTACTTTTAATAGTGCAGACGTTTAGAGCATATTTCGGCAAGGCAAGTCAGCCATAACTGTACATTCGGATCTTGATTATACTCTGGCAAAAATGTGTCTCCGTGGTTAATCAGATGGGCCTTAAAATTACAAGAATGCAATTTAATAATTAAACATTCGCCCGGAAAAGACAATGTTGTATCTGATGCCTTATTCAGAATAAAATTAGGTGCAGAGGGAAAGGGAAAAAAATGTTCTGTACTAACGTTGAAAATCTTAGACTCCCGTGAAACTATTAATTCTAAATTGTAAATTGATACAGAATATAGGTACATTTATGCATACTTGCAAAACCCGGGAAATTTCGAACAGTCGGATATAGTGGTCATCAGGAATAGAGCAGAAATTACGAAATAATTGATAAACTCTTATTTTACACTAAAACAACAAATGAGAATAGTGAACTAAGACCGGTTATCTCAGCTAGCTTGTAGCTTAGCCTATTGCAAGAGTTACATGATGCCTGTACTGCCGATCTTCTTGCCATTCGAGAAACGGCGCAGAGAGTACGCGAAGCGGTTTTTTTTCCGCAACTTTAAACATTTCTTACAGAATACGTCAGGTCCTATCATACGTGCCAAATAGTTAACGATGTAAATGATAGCCCAGCCGTTTATCCAAATAGAGAAGGAGCTACTTTTCCAAATGAATTGATAGGAATAAATTTATTAGGCCCATACTCCAAAAGTGAAAGCAATACAAATGATAATTACTTGTTATTGTCGATCATTTCTCGAAGTGGGTAGAAATAATTCCCCTTAAAAGAGCCTCAGCTAAACCTGTATCTGATTCTTTTCTAACTAAATATATATTAAATTATGGGGCACCATTTACAATAATATCAGTTTATTGTGCCACAAAGATGGTCCCTTAACGACCACAATCTAACATCGCCAAACGCGTAAATAGGAATATTGTAAAAATAATTCGCAGTTATGTAAAAACTTACCACCGACTCTGTGATGACTGTATCAACGAGTTGGCTTTTACCCTAAAAACGACTAAACGTGACTACACCGGAAAAATTCGATCCGAACTATTTTTGGGGAGGAAAATATTTACCCCCTTGGACAAGTTGTTCTTTGTGCAGAAAAGGGAGGCAGAATTTAAATTAACTGACATTCAGAAAATGATTAAAAAAGCAATAAGAAATTCGGACATTGCAAGAGCAAAACAAAAATTATATTATCGTTACAAGGCATTTCTTCGCATGCCTTCATGGTGTAGTGGTCAGCACGCTCGACTCGTAACCGAGAGGTTCGTGGTTCGATTCCCGGCGAAGGCTTTGCTCATTTTTCATCTCCTGCTTCTAAATAACCTAATGAATCTATAGAGTTGAAAAAGAAGGAATTTTGAATTTGAAGGCGGGGATAAAGCCCTGACATTAAAACACTCATTGTCTTGCCCATCACAAGGAAAGGTTTCTAAATTTATCCCAGATTTGAAGGACCGTTCATAATACAAAAAAGTTGTGAAACTGTATGTTACTTAAAAGGAGTTAATGGGGTCAGTAGCCAATGGGAATTAAGTTAAAAATATTGCGACCCTGTTGATATACCACTTTTCCAAGATATCTTGCAGGAATGACCTTCTAGCAGAAAGGAAGCACGAGTGCCAAATATAAGACATGAGCCTTCGACTTGAAGAACTGTAATTCCAGAAAAGAAAAGGAAGGAGCCCAGAGTGATTGAACCGAAAACTAAAAACACATCGACATGAGGAGCAAAAAGGAATCATCAAGGGAAACCTGGGGCCAGCACAAAAGAGTAGCAGGTCAGCGACAGAGGAAGACAGACGGATACTTCGTACCAGATCCAGCGAGCTGCGAACTGGCAAACAACGGCAGCTAAGAAATCAGCGATCCGGATTCCAAGTGCCTAGAAAGGACGTCAGGGACCATACATCAGCGCATTTTCCACACCAAAAACAGGTATGACAGGAAGAATCAGCCTAGTGCAAAAACGTGCTCAGGAACCAGCGGAATCCTATTATTGACCAGGCTAGTACTCCCCGAGTTGAACGAGGAATTTCGACGTCGAGAGGCAGCAACCGCCCAGCAGCTTCAGATGTGGTTCAAAGAAAAAAGAAGGTAGCCTGGAAGAAAAGTGCAGGCAGGAAAAAAAAAAGCAGCCCTTCGACGACGAGGCAAACGGCGGTCCACGGCAGCGGATAAAAGTTAGATAAATCCACAAAGGTCCCTTCCTGAGAGGACTTTGTAAAGGAAAACAAGAAAAGCAAGAAAGCAAGAAACTTTCTATTTTTGCATTTAGCAAGAAGTAGTATAAATCTCTGACAAGTTATTTTGATTTAAATAAGAACGAGATGTATGTTCACTTTTAGTCTTACAGACTGAGTTTAGAAAACGTTGCATGTGGTCAGTTTATCGAAGCAGTTTTCTAACTCGTTAATCTAGAAATTTTCTTGCATGTAATTAATTTAAAATTGTTTTCAGCTAAGACAAGTTAAGAAGTTTTTGTGAATTGTGTTAATGAAAAAGAATATCTTGCGAGCTTGTAAACGGCACTAAATGTGTATGAATGAAAGGGTTAAGTTAAACTAGTAATAGAATCTCCGTCATACCTAGCCTGAGAATGAATGAAATTAAAGTTAGGCTCTCCAACCAACACTAAGTTAATTTTCACTTGAAGTAGCACCTCGGGGTTGAAAATCGAATATAGGGTGCATTTTTAAGGCCCAGAAGGTCTAGTTTCTAACACGTAGGGGGTGTGCTAGTTGATAGTGTTGTACACTTGTTACATGAATACACGTTGTCATTTAGTACACCTTGCTGGAGAGCATGGAGGAGCTTTAAAATTTTGGAAAAAATGTAATGAGTAACTGCACACCCTTATGTTACTAAATTAAATATATTTAACTGCCTAAAACATGAATGAATGCTAAATGAATATGTTAAATATTGCTACTTGTTCTAAACTATTTTCCTTCCAGATACCTGGAAGAAGCCAAGACGAGAAAAATTAAGAAGAATTGTATAGAAGTGGAACGGCGTTTTGTCTGTAAAAATAAATTAAGGAAATTAAAATTTAAATTTGTAAAGGTTGAATCACTGTTAGGTTTAGAATTCGAATATCTTATCCATGCTTTTTGAAGCCTTTTCATGCGATAGTTAAATTCTGACTAGGGAAGATTTAGGGTTTCCCTTAATTCACTAATCAGTTATTTTAATTTTGATATCGTTCCTGAATTCTCTATTGCCCCTCACATTTTCTCGCCAGGAAGCAAATTAAGCGGGTGAAAGAGAGTATTTAAACGGGTGAAAGGAATAGTTTTGACAGAGTGTGATTTCACTAGTATTGGGCACGTTTGCTGTTTTGTCCTCCAGATGTTAACGTAGTAGCGGCTACATATTCTGGCCGTTTAGTTAGTCTGTCGCCGGTGTAGGTTGCTGAGTCAGGCTGCTAGGTTAAATTAAACTGTGAATTCTAGCACTACTTCCTACTTTTCGAATTTATTGTTAATTTACTTTTAAGTTCTTACCTCAAAATTCGGTGTTTTTGTTAGCAAGAAGTCCGTAGCTTTTTGTTAAAACGTTGTGATAAATAAAAGGGTTATTTACACCCCTTCCCTGCAGTATTCATTTTCACGCCTGTGCGAGAAGTCACCAGGCTATACTTTGTGATCTAGACATCTTGTATGATAACAAAAAAAAAGGTTATATCTTACGTTACAATGTATTCTTATTGGAACGTAGGTTTCTCTGAAAGAAATAGTATTGTCGTAGTTACCAGTAGTTTATCAATGACTACTTTTCCTTTTTTCTGCTCTTACTATAACCACCTTCTTCGGAAATTAAATTACTAGCATAATTTTCCTATCTAGATTTTCGTACGATAAAATTAGTTAAAAGAAAGGGGGGGGATAAGCTAGGAAAATATGGTATTACTATTCGTATAACGATATACTAATTTCTGAAAGCATAATTACCACTTTTATCTTTTAAAATTTCTTTAGCGTGTGTCAACGTGATTATCACATAGCATACAACTATCTATGCTAATCACATAACTATATACAAATTAAAGTATAAAGCATTATAAATAACATCTTCTAATTTGAAAATCCTTTCAATGTTTATAACATTGTCACTAATGCATTTTAAAGTAACTATTTTATGAATATCCATAATCTGTTTTAAAAATATCTTATAAGAAAGATTCTATTACAAAAGGTTTCATGCTTAATGCAGGGTGTCCCGTAAGTGTTGCGACAAACTTCTGTAGAAGGTAGGTCACATCATAAGGATTAAGAATTGCATAGGAACTCATGCCCAGAAACTTCATTGTACGCCGCCAGGGATGTTGTACAGGAGAAAGTTAGTGAAAAGTGAGGCTTGCCTCATTCGAGCGGTAGGCAACATTGCTACGCGGTAGGCACCATTGGAACGCTATACGAACGGAGAGCTTGCAGACATGCGCTTAGTGCATAGAATAGCTGAGGGTAATGGACTAGCAGCTGCACGTATTTATCGAGAACGCTTTTCCGACAGACATCAACGTCTCGTACCAGTGTCTAGCGTGCCTTTAACGCCGAGTCTTTCCACGCCTTTCGTCTCCAAAGCGTTCAGTTACTGCTCCCCGATGACCATCCTGAACGTGCACGTTTCACACAGTGGTTTCTGCAAGAAAATGTTCGTGATGTTAATTTCCCACCTTATGTGTTGCTCACGGATGAGGCCACATTCAATAGGGATAGCGTATTCAGTGACCACAATCAGCATTTGCTGGCTCAAGAAAACTCCCACGGCACAACAACTGTTCGAAATTAATGTGTGGGCGGATTTGGTCGGCGACTGCGTGGTCGTGTCATACCTTTTACCGTCCAGGTTGAATGCTGTGAATTATCCGATTTTTCTGGAACAGGTTCTTCCCGGCTTGCTTGACGATGTTCCACCAAAATGAGACGCAACATGTGGTTCCAACACGATGGGGGAGCCTGCTCATTTTAGATTGGATGTTCGTAGTCAGATCATTCTGGCATCGTTGGATTAGGCGTGGTGGACCGGTTCCCTGTTCCCCGCGCTCACCGGATTTAGCGAGCCTTGATTTCTTTTTGTGACGGCGCCATCAAAAGTGTCGTGTATCACGATCCTTTTGTTAATTAATCAGTCTCTTGTTTCCTTTCCCATCTTCTACCTCTGCTACCCCTTACATTTCCGGGCATGGGTTCCTGTGCAATTCGTAATCCTTATGATGCGCCCTGCCTTCTCCAGAAGTTTGTAGCAACATTTACGGGACGCAGTTGTATATCAATACGTTTCAAATGATTTAAAGCATTAGTTATTCACAAACTGCCTTACAAATGTAAGATAAACTGTCAAATCATTGGAATAGTTTCTGTGATCTAGTCTGAAATTATCCTAACTTCTAAACAAAATGTTTAGTCTTAATAATTTATCAAGTAGTTATCTTAGAACACTGTGTTTGAGAGTTAAAATTACAATGTGCCAAAACATAAGATCCTATTGCGCCAGATTTTAAAAGCAAAAATTGTTAAAGAGCAAAAAGGTATAAACGAGCTTGAACTCGTTACTTGTTTTCATAATACCGAAAATACTACAACAGGGCAGATCATCCCTAGAAGATTTCACAATGCCTTTAGCAACTCTCTTCAACACTCCGCGGCATTCTCTTTCGGCAACTACTTTCGACAATAGAAGACAAAATAGGCACAGTGACAAATGATTGTAAAAAACAGTTGTGTAGATTTTCCTTCAACACTATCGGCTTCTTCAGCTGCAACTAAAGGAAAAACAAATATTACAAACAAGATAAATGGCGAATTTTTGAGAACTTGCTAGCAGCTAACGGCGCCTTCATTAACGGAGAGGAAGGGATTATTTAAAATACGGGAAAAACAGGTTCAGATAACCTGCCTAAAAGAAAGGATGCCTTCTTGGAGGAATATTTGGAAGAAACTGGGTCAGATTCAAGTTACACATGGGTTAAACTACAAAACTCCAATACACACAGCCTGTTTTCCGGAATTTAAACACAAATCAAACTACCGTTACACAACAGCCTTGTCGCTCGGCCTCTGGGAAAATAAAACAGATAAAAATCAAGGGACAAAGCAATAGGTGTAATCTAGAGATGAAATATGGAAATAGAAATTGTATGTTTATAGGTGAGAAATACGGGTTAGAGTTTAGGTCTTTGACTAAAATATAGATTTTTTACGGATACGGAAAGCCATAAGGATATATCCCGGAGCCTGTCGAGTTATTTTCTGCTAATACCTTTAAAACTGTCGCTAATTTTGGACCGAACATCCCGTAAAAAGTCGCGAAAATAAACATAAACCTCTGAAAAATGCTAGCTGGTTCTTCTATCATACCCCTTTCCTCCCAGAATTTTACTTCAACTGATTCTCCAAAGTGAGATTGATTACTAGATGTTCCCGTAGATGTGAGCTGTCAAGCGAATTGCAAAAGGAGTAGCCTCTCCGCGATGACCGTCTCAATGCCACGGGGTACAGCTGCGAAGCTTAAAATTTCCTTCCCTAAAACCATAGTATTTTCAATAAATTGGTTTTAAAATTCAACCGGTTAAATTTTCAATTATTATGCATTTTTAACTTAAGTTACCTAAATCTTACGTCACTGATTATCACCTGAATTTTAATGCAGATTGATTAAACTGCTATTACTAAAATCTATTCTAACAAATACCTGGTGCAACATTAATTCATTCTGTGATATGGCTGAAACATTTAAACAGCAATATTTCTAGTTAGATCGCATTTTATATTATTTCCGATTTTCGGTGTTTCTGTCATAAATTAAAAATCTTTAAAACTTCCATCATTTTCCTATATTCTTCAACTGCATGCAAATAATAATTATTTTAAATAATTTCTTTTCAACTTAATTATAAATTAATTATTAGTTTAAGGAGCAATAAACGAAACAATTAGATGTTATTTAAGTGCTGAGGTAGTGCTAATATTGATACTAAGTTTGCATTTCCCTTTTTTTACATACATTCAAGATATTCCGAAAAGGAATTATAACCTGTAACTGTTTTGTTTATAATTTTCAGTTGATCATAAAATTATTGACTCAGTTTAAAAATTCTTGTTTTCCTGTTCAAGAAGCACTATTAAACTTTACCTGAAATACGAAAGATGAGACATAATTAATAATAAAAAAAAGCAATATTGT
>KK119351.1:0-11345 GCA_000611955.2 Stegodyphus mimosarum | reverse complement strand
CGCTGTGTGCGGCCATGGCTCACCCATTCCTGCTAACGTCGTCTAATAGTGGCATCGCTCCTGCTAAAATGTCGAACTATTCGCCGATAAGTCCAACCGGCTTCTTTGAGCCCAAATACACGACCTCTCTCAAGTTCTGACATCTGCGCATATCGTTCGCACACCTGTATGCGAGGCATAGTTACTGTCTACCAGAGTACACGGAACGAAATTCGTGAAGAAATTATGACCTGGAATAGTAATTTCTTCTCTTAAATATCCTTTCAATTGCGAAGATCAGATGCGCTGTAGCGACAACTGCTAATTCATTTGCAGCCAAAATGTAAAATTTTGCGTTTACCGTCGAAACCTGTATGCATATAAATTTGTGCCCAATTTGCTTTATATCTTGTCGGTGCGTCGTGGTGCGCCCTTTTTTTTTGTCTAAGGGTGTAGGTTCGTTAATTATAGAAACCCTGCATATCAAACAACAGTGGTGTAAATTTCACAATATTTCATATCAGAAACACGATCTTTAAGGTCTTATCTTGTGTATTTTATTCATAAGAAACAATAGAATTTCTGTAAAATGCACGCATTTTTTAACCGGTAGCGGGAAAGAAGTAAACAACTTAATTATTACTATTATTGATTGGAGTAGAAGCCTATTTTTTCTTTCTTTTTTAAAAAGTGGAAAAATTTTCACTGCTTGCTGAATAAACTGAGACTTCGATCTTAGTTGCTTGCAATGGCTGTCAAATAGTTAGTTCTTGATGAACGGCTGACTTAGAGGAACAAACTTTGAATGCACGGAAAACAAAAGGAAACAGAGAACAAATTTTTGTTTACGAGAATGATAGGATTTGGCATTTGGTGGGAGACAAAGTGGTGGAGGAAGGGTTCCGTTAAACTATGGTATCAATATTAGAAATGTTTCGTGTGACTAACATGTCAAGAAAAGGAACCAAGGTCATTTCAAGTTCAAAAGGGAACTAGATGGCAGCACCTGTGGAATTCACGATTCATAGACAATGAACCAAATCAATTTTATTTCCATCAAAAAGAACGAATCTAGAATCTATTGTTGGTGTAACGAATCCGGAAAAAAATGTAAATAATATTTTTTCGAAAATGAAACGCCTTTGGATGAGCTGTGCTATTAAAAAACTGGGAACTACTAAACAAAAGTACAAAATAGGAGTTTGGTTGGTATAAATGGTTGCGAAATAGCCAAGTTTTTAGTTTTTTAAAAATGTGATTGTTCAAGGATTTGCACGTTTTCTCCCATATTGGTGGAGAAAATTGTTTAAAGACGTGCCAGTTTTCTTTTCAGAATATGGTATTCTGTACTGCACAGAGTTGTTAATAAAAGTACCTAGCAAAATTTCAGCTGCGAAAGAAGAATAAAATGCCTATAAGAACAATGTAATTAAAGGTAAGAAATATTTATAATGTTTTTCATATAAAAATGAACTGAATTTCAATAATATATTGATGTTTCTTAGAATGGTAAAGATAATGGTTGTAAAAAATTAACTTTTTCTCAGAGCGGAATAAAGGCAGGGATGTGGGTTAATGACTCGATCACGTTTTATGACTTATTAGGAAAATATGATCTCAGAAAATATTTTTTGTTATAAATAGAATACAGAAGTAAAAGCAGTTTCGATTTTCTGCTCTTTTATTTTTGCTTTGACTCAAAATTTTCATAAGATCCAGACTTCCTAATAAGCAAATTGCTGCTAACTGGTGTAAATTCTGTCTTTAATGGGAAACAGTAACCATGCAAATTAAGTATTAAAATGGTACATTAAGAACCTTTACTTTTATTTCCTCTAACTGTAATCTGCCTTAATTTACAATTAATTTAAATTTAATGACAATTAATTTTAATTTCACGATTTCCTAAAATTTAAAACGCTACGAATCTCATCCCGATAAAAAAAAAAGGAGGGAAGCTCGAAGAGGCTAGCTAGCCGTTTGTAATCAACTCAAGTAAAGAATATATCTAATGCCAGTTGACTGCGCTGTTTAAGCCAAATTCAAAAGCATTCTTCATTCTCAGCTGCTTACACTATTTTACTGTAAAAAGTCATCTCTGTAAATTCTCCTTATTTTTTTAGTAGGGGGAAAAAACGAACTGCGGAAATTTACGCGTCTGAAATATGTTTATTATTATACTGGTTTTATTATGGCATAATTTTACTGGTTTTTTGGTTCTTTTATGCTCTGCGTCAAAATCTAAAAAGCTTACATGTCTTTTTGGTTTACTTTACAAAAAATATGATAAAATTAACCGCAGACTTTGATAGCGATCTTTCAGGATTTAGCGTTGTAATTATTTTTATGTCTCTCTTTTATACCTTATCACCGACTGAAGGTTATGCGATCACTTTTTATGACTCGAGTTCATGTGAAGAAAGAATGGCAGCAACATGTCGGAGTTATAAAATGACTTATCTTTCTGTACAAAGTCGTAAAATAATAATGAATATCAGGTCTCATAGTTAACAGGCGGCTTCAAATGAAGATGCATCTGTATCCGTTGGTACATAAAGTGACTAACTGGGTTGCGTGGGCCCACCTCAATAGACGGATAATTTTTAAATAAAAAAATTTCGAATTTAAAAAATAACGAAATACAGAAAAATAATAAATTTTTAAAAATTATTTTGATATGAATTACCAAATGATGTAACGGTGGTTGTCATCACGGTAAAATTAAAGTATTTAACATTAGAAAAATGCTTGGGAACGGTTCGTTGACATCATAGCCTTGAATTTTAAACAAAAGATTTTACACGATTGGAAGCCTAAGGTAGAAATGTTACATAATAAGTTAAGTGTAAAAATAAGGAGAATTTTGGTTTGGATTTGCATGTGTTGTTTGCCGTCAAAAGGAAAACACCAGAAGAATTTACCAGCGAAGCGCAAAAGCAAGCTGGTGATAGTAGCTGCCCCTGAAGGTGGAAGTAATTTTTATTGCAATTATGTTCACTAATAATTTTCTTCATAGAGGGAAACTGTGTGCCTCTTTAAAGAATATGGCAGTGATACGACTAGTTTTTCAGGATTTGATCGAGGAAGAACTGATAGAACAGTCAGGACGTAGATGCATATAAAATACTTTAGCTGAAATTTAGTACATTCATGTTTCGTAATTTATCTTCTGCACCAGCCGGTCATCTTTGTTAGGCAGTCATTGCTGCAACTAGCATTTAGTTCACTAACACTGAAGGTCTACAAATTATAATGACTCCAAAACTGCCGCACGCATGGAGAACTTGCAGAGACATTAGGTTATTTCGAAGCAAGACTTGGGAAAAATGAGCAACGCCTTCGCCGGGAATCGAACCACGGACCACTCGGTTACGCGTCGAGCATGCAGACCACTACACCACGAAAGCATGCGAAGAAAGCGAAAGAAATACCTTCCTTATATACTCCCCCTTTTAAAGGGCGACTGGGGTTTTGGGGACCCAATCGCCAACTCCTGGTAGTGGAGAATCATCATCCACCACCTTTTTAGTTCGGGCGCCAGTGTAGAGACATTAGGTATTTATTGAAAGCAGGAGACATGAAAAATGAGCAACGCCTTCGCCGGGAATCGAACTATGGACCTCTCGGTTACGCGTCGAGCATGCAGACCACTACACCCTACACCACGAAGGCATGCGAAGAAAGCGGGAGAAATACCTTATAAACTGACTAGTATCATTTCATCTTTTCAGACGAATCCCTGTTTTCCGTGCAGCATCGCATTGCTGATGTTTTGAATTGACAGCCGCACATCACTGCAGTGTAGAAGGTTGTGGGATGTCTGATCTAAACAGCAGTCGGAGTTGCCGAGCGGTAAAGTCGCTAAACAACGGTAGTTCGGTCCGAGGTTCGAATCTCGGCGAACGGGCTGTTGCGTGGTTGTTTACGTGCTTTTTATCATGTGTAACATGTATACGAGCCAGTTTCCCCTGAAAAAGACCTCCACAAAGGCATCCTCCGTTAGGCAAGTAGCCCTCGTGTGGTTTGCCATAATTAAATAAGCCAAACCAAACCACAGTACTTCCCGGGAAATTTATTACGTCAGGGGAACGAACAGCCCTTTTGTAACACGCAATGTTCAGCAATACCGAATAGCAACCATATGTTAAGCATAATATCTCTGTTAAATATATTATCTGCACAGATAAACAATGAAAGCTCTCAGACGACCAATTCCCTAACGATTAACCTCTCAGACGATAATCACTGAAAATGATCATTATTTCTAAGAATATAAAATCGTCTTAAATATCTTTACTTGTCATATTCTGTGACGCGTTCACCTCCAGAGGAAAACCAAAATCTTCTGAAAACTATCATAGTCTTCTCAAGCAGTGACAGATCTCAAAAACGTAACTCACATTAGTAAGAATCTAGCCAACTAGTCTCACTGATTTATTGTGCCTATAGTACAAAATGACCATAACGTTACTCCATATTATAGAACTCCCTTGAAAAAAAAAATCAGGTTGAGTTAAATGAGAGAATTGCACATAATGCTGTTGCTACAAAATACTTTGTTTTTGACAGTCATCTGTACATTTCCACAGCAGAAGTGGCAAAAAAGACGGACAAGATACGACATGCTTCATGCTATGTTTTGTCCGCCTGCTTTAAAGGAATAACTTCATTAAAGAACGTTACACCCTTTAATATTTGCACTTCAGAAATACATGTAGACCGAATACACTTCATTTTTGTCATAACCTAAAAAAAATTTTAATTTTAAAAACGTATAGAAAATTTGTATGGGGTTTAAACTATGGGATCTCACGCCCAGTCTCACTATCTAAAATTTGCGTCATTAAAATACACTCATGTCCCTATATTAAGGATAATTCGGAGTCACGCGGAAATCGAACTCTAAAATAAATATATCACCTGTAAAATCACTACACACATCTTCAAGAATCATATGCAAATTTCATGAAGTAATCAGATGACACCGACGGTACGTCACAATGACGAGAGTGTAAGGAAGTGATATATAAGGAATACAGGCAAAGAAGTAAAATTGTTCGCAGGCGCTTTATAAGCATTTCTGTGCAATAACCGAATAAATATGACAGAAAGGACGCATTTGGATGATTTTTTACGTGGTAGAATTATCGGCCGTCTGAAATGTGGGCGTACCCAACTGGAAGTATAAGACGAACTCGGAATTACCCAGAGTGTCATCTCCAGGCTTTGGCAACGATTCCAAGATGATGGTAATGTGAGTAGACGTTACAGCACAGGTCACCCCAGAGTTACAACACCGAATGAGGACTGGTATTTCGCAGTTACTGCCAAAAGAAACAGGTGGAGCACAGCCTCAGACCTGTCTCGTCAGCTCTCTTCAGCCACTGGTACGATAATTTCAAGGCAGACCGTGTACAGACGCTTAGGGCAGATTGGTCTATATGCTCGTAGACCTGTCAGATGCGTTCCACTTACTGCAACTCATTGTCGCCTGCGGTTAGCCTGGAGTAGAGAGCATGCATTGTGGACACCGCAACAGTGGGCTTGTGTGACGTTTTCCGACGAGTCCAGGTTTAGCCTGCGGTCTGATTCTCGCCGGACTTTCATGTAGAGAGCTGCAGGTACCCGTTACCACCAAGAAAACATCATTGAACGACACCTTTACGGTGGTGCAGGAGTGCTCGTTTGGGGTGGAATTATTCTGGGTTCCCGAACTGACATGCACGTTCAAATTGGAACCATGACAAGCCAAATCTATCGGGACGTCTTTCTGGAACAACATGTACGTTTGTCTCCGGGCGCACAATTTGTGTTTATGGATGACAACGCCCGTCCTCACATTGCAAACATCGTAAGCGAATGCGTTCAATCGGAGGATATCACCCGTATGGACTGGCCAGCATTCTCACCGGACTTGAATCCAGTAGAGCACGTGTGGGACATGCTTGGCCGACGAGTTGCAGCCCGTCAGCCTACTCCTACATGTCTACCGGAACGTCGGAGAGCATTGCTTTTTGAGTGGTGTAATATTCCCCAAGATCAGATCGATAATTTGATACTCAGCATGCCTAGGCGTTGTACGGACTGTATTGCATCGTCTGGAAGACATACAATGTATTAACAATCATACCATCCATGTAATATTGGTTTTTTGTAAATAGGTTTTTTTGTAATTTGCTCCAGGGAGAAAAAATCGCTAATTTTTTAGTAATATCAAACATGTAGCATCTTTTATTGCTCTTTGCCTTTTGTTTAATAAATAAGCTTTACAAATAAGTCAAATTTGTTTTGCTTCTAACTCTTCCTTTGCCTGATTTTGCATTATCCTTAATTTATGGACATAAGTGTAGTATTTCATAGTATTTGTATTTAGTATTTGATATAATT
Organism: Stegodyphus mimosarum; assembly: GCA_000611955.2. Lineage (NCBI taxonomy): Eukaryota > Metazoa > Arthropoda > Arachnida > Araneae > Eresidae > Stegodyphus > Stegodyphus mimosarum. The sequence goes on along the minus strand of KK119351.1, from coordinate 4,979 downwards.
TGAGTTTTATTTAGAGTTTGATAGCATTCGATTTGCTGGAAGTTACTTATTGCAATTATTTTTTATTTAGTTATTGTAATGTAATGTTTATTATTGCGTTGATGCCTTAGTTGTAAGTTTGGTTTTCTGTCCAGGGATTTCACTGCCCAGGACGTGCTCTTGATAGTATTTGATTTGCTGAAAGTTACTTATTGCAATTATTGCTTATTTTTATTTTTGCAACGTAATGCTTATTATTGCATAGATGCCTTATTTGGATTCCTGTCCAAGGATTGTACTCCCCGGGACGTGCAGTCCTTGGGAAGGGGGCAGTGTTACGGATTTCGTATTTATTTAGCTATTTATTTAGAATTGTAATTAAAATTGTTTTATTTTCCCGTGCAACGCAGACAATTTTTAAAGAGAAAGCTACGTCATAAAAGTAAAAATAAGAGAGCGTGTGCATTTAATATTTAATAAATAAATATCTCGTAATTGGTGTTGCCATCCAGAAAAGTCGAAAAATAGATTTTAAATGGGTTTTACCAGAATGTTCTAGTGAATAATTAAAAAGCTTATAAAAGCCGAATTGAAATACCTCAGCTCAGTTGCCTGTTGTTTTAAGCGAACTGTTTGTTTACTTAATGCTGTTACTGATTGTAGCGAATTCGCTGTGAGATTGAATTAACTTTCTCTCTTTTGAATTAAGTTCTGTTTAACGTTTGAGATATTTTGATATTGTACGTACGAATATCTGAAGAAATATTTCAGTATTTCTTTTTATTTCTTGTGAAAAGAATAAATTTTATTAATTTTTAACGACTTGTGCATTCAATCCATTACGAAACCGTACGTACGCAATAATAAGGAATCCTTTAAAAGTAAAAGCTTTAGTATGAAATAAATTCAAGTGTTTCGACGCTTTTATGATTTACCAAGAGCTATTCACTAGAAAATCTTACGGAAAATAAGACAGTAGCAATAAAGAAAAGTTACAGCTAGCAGGGGGGGGGAAGATTAAATTGCAATGTGCTGAAGGCCACAAGAATAAAACGGAAGAAAGATTATTATGCTAAGATGAATCTCACAATAGTCAACATTTCAATCATCCGTCAGATGACTCTTTCGTAACACCTGCCAGAGCGGAACAGCGGAATACTCTTAGGTATTTTTTCATCGCAGCCTTATTACATGTACTTCTTTAAGTGTGGCGTTTAAAAACTTAAAACTAATCTGGATATGCCGCAGTTAACCTGAAATTAGAAATGCTTTTGTTTATTTTTGGGCAATGACCATGCTGCTGAGTAATTAGTTACTGAAAACTTATACGACGTTCGAGTTTCTTTTCTGAATTACAAAAATTTAGGAACAGCAAATCTGTTTCAGTTAAATAAAAGACATTGTATCACCATGATTTAAAAAAAAATCGAAGTATTTTTTCCTAGAATGAGTGTACTTACACATGAAAATTGTGGCCCGTAGGATCTTTAAACAATTTTTAATTTGCATCGTATTCTGTTGGGATTCTCCACAAAGACAGAACCAGTATTCTACTTTTCAAAGTTTATAGATACCAAACACTTTTCTAAACTTTTCTTTGACATGACATAGGGCAATGCCAACAGTCTAATTTTTTTTTCAAAGCCCACAATAACATTTGAAATGGAAGTTCATGCTGGAAAGTGTTCCATCACTTTAGTAGCAGGTATTCCAGCCTCGAATTTTGCTGTAAGATGGTGCACCAGCGAGTTAAGGATTATTGGTTCTTTTTCGGTCTTAGATTTGAATTACCGTAAGCTATTTCAATGCCTTAAGCTACACTCATGTCCATAAATTAAGGATAATGCAAAATCAGTCAAAGGAAGAGTTAGAAGCAAAACAAACTTGACTTATTTGTAAAGCTTATTTATTAAACAAAACGTAAAGAGCAAAAAAAGATGATATATGTTTGATATTATTAAAAAAAATTAGCGATTTCTTCTCCCTGGAGCAAATTACAAAAAAAACCTATTAACGAAAAACCAATATTACATGGTTGGTATGATTGTTAATACATTGTATATCTTCCAGACGATGCAATACAGTCCGTACAACGTCTAGGCATGCTGAGTATCAAATTGTCGATCTGATCTTGGGGAATATTACACCACTCAAAAAGCAATGCTCTCCGAAGTTCCGGTAGACATGTAGGAGGAGGTTGACGGGCTGCAACTCGTCGGCCAAGCATGTCCCACACGTGCTCTACTATATTCAAGTCCCGTGAGAATGCTGGCCAATCCATACAGGTGATATCCTTCGATTGAAGGCATTCGCTTACGATGTTTGCACGGTGAGGACGGGAGTTGTCATCCATAAACACAAATTGTGCGCCCATGGCGCCCCGAAACAAACGTACATGTTGTTCCAGAATGACGTCCCGACATATTTGGCTTGTCATGGTTCCAATTTGAACATGCAGGTCAGTTCTGGAACCCAGAATAATTCCACCCCAAACGAGCACTCCTGCACCACCGTAACGGTGTCGTTCAATGACGTTTTCTTGGTGGTAACGGGTACATGGAGCTCTCCATATGAAAGTCCGGCGAGAATCAGACTGCGAGCTAAACCTGGACTCGTCGGGAAACATCACACAAGCCCACTGCTCCGGTGTCCACAATGCATGCTCTCTACTCCAGGTTAACCGCAGGCGACAGTGAGTTGCAGTAAGTGGAACGCATCTGACAGGTCTACGAGCATATAGACTAATCTGGCCTAAGCGTCTGTACACGGTCTATCTTGAAATTGTCGTACCAGTGGCTGAAGAGAGCTGACGAAAGAGGTCTGAGGCTGTGCTCCGCCGGTTTCTTTTGGCAGTAACTGCCAAATACCTGTCCTCATTCCGCGTTGTAACTCTGCGACGACCTGTGCTGTAACGTCTACTCACATTACCATCATCTCGGAATCGTTGCCAAAGCCTGGAGATGACACTCTGGGTAATTCCAAGTTCGTCTGATACTTCCAGATGGGTACGCCCAAATTCCAGACGGCCGATAATTCTACCATGTAAAAAAATCATCCAAATGCGTCCTTTCTGTCATATTTATTCGGTTATTGCACAGAAATGCTTATAAAGCGCCTGCGAACAATTTTACTTCTTTGCCTGTATTCCTTATATATCACTCTCTTACACTCTCGTCATTGTGATGTACCATCTGTGTCATCTGGTTACTTCCTGAAATTTGCATATGGTTCTTGAAGATGTGTGTAGTGATTTTACCGGTGATATATTTATTTTAGAGTTCGATTTCCACGTGACTCCGAATTATCCTTAATTTAGGGACATGTGTGTAAATACAAATACTATCAAATACTAAATACAAATACTGTTAAATGCTATATACAAAAAGGACGATGACTATTTACATTACTATTTACAATTATGTACACTACGTACGATGGCAATAGTAAGGAACTAACCTGTCGTGATGAACGACTTTCGGCTTAGAGTTGGATGACTTACGGATCCGAACCACGACGTCGTCGTTCAGCCTGTTTAGGACTGTGTACGGACCATCCCAAGGTGACTGTAGTTTCGGACAAACTCCTTTACATCGAACTGGAATCCAATAACCACACCTTGTCTCCTTCGTTCAAGCGATGTTCAGTTGCTCTGGTGTCGTATCGGGTCTTCATTTTCTGCGTCGCCAAGTTGAATCGCTCTCGTGCAAAATTGTGCATCACTTGAAACCGGGGCCTGGAGGTCTTGAATGCATTCCTCAGGCGATGAAGGCGCATCTGGAGGGCAACCAAACAAAAGATCACGTGGTAGCCGAAGGTCTTGACCGAAGAACATCTGAGATGGAGAATTGCTGGTCGTCTCGTGTTTCTCTTTGACTCTAGACTCTAGATTTCGGCAGCTTTCTGAGCAGGGTCTTTCATACAAGACGTCGGCGTTTCCAGCTGAGGATCCCTTCTGATGATCGATAGTCATGTCCTCAGATATTGAAAGCAGTTTGTTGTTTTTGAAGTCCAAGGAAAAAGTACATTTTCTTCGTCCAATCCAAGTATGAAAGGATCTGTAATAGCTGCCACATATGCTGTGTGATAGTAGGTGGCACTGCCAAAGGTAATGTTCACGTTTAACTTTCTATCTATGCCAATTTTCTCGCCGGACGCAGTCTGGAGGGTAACACAGGATGTTGTCCAAATGAGTTTATCATTAAATTGTTGAGCTAAATCTTTCCGAATGATGGTAACATTAGCTCCTGTATCAATGATCATATTACAAGGAACTCTATCGATATGCCTATTGATAGATGGTCCATTACTGTTGCCACTCACAATAGAAATCTTCAGCACTTTGAAACAGGGTTTTTCTCTATCTGGCAAATTCCGCTCCTCGATATGGTCATTAATTTGCCTCCTACGTCGTTGCTAGGAAAAGATCGCATTTTCCGTGCTCTGGGGTCTTCTGCAGTTCCCCTGTACGTTTCCTTCAGCTCCGCAGTTCCAGCACTTTGGCTTCTTGTCACTCCTTTTCCATCTCATGGCATTTAATTGTCTGTTTATATAGTCTGTCTTATTTTCCGTGCTCTGGGTGTTCGGCAGTTCCTTCGCATGTGCCCTAAAGTACCGCAGTTCCAGCTCTTTACGGTCAGTTTCTTGTCACTAATATAGCGTCTCAAAGCATTGACTTGTCTGGATAAATCCTCTAAATGAGCCATCAATTGATCCACTGGCTCGTGAACTCGTACAGCTCAGACTGGGTAGCGATCTCCACCAGTTGCTTGCTGGGCTGCATCGAATTTCATGGCGTACACTAGAGCGCTTTTCAAGTCCTCGACATCTGTCATTCGCAGAGTTTTCTGTATTTCAGGATTCCCAATGCCATCGATGAAATACTGCAGGGACAGGATTTCCCTTCTTTCTCTCGACACTCCCTAAAGGCGAGGTGAGACAGCTGTTGCCACTCCTATGAAGTTTACTATTTCCTGTTTGCTAATATTTAATTTTTCATAATT
>KK119350.1:77331-137417 GCA_000611955.2 Stegodyphus mimosarum | reverse complement strand
ATATAGTATTAATATACTATATAAAATAATATTTATATAGTACTTTTATATTATTACATGACTTTTAATAATAAACATATAAGGTATTTTTTCCGCCTTCTTCGCATGCCTTCGTGGTGTAGTGGCCAGCACGCTCGGCGTGTAACAGAGAGGTCCGTGGTTCGATTCCCGGCGAAGACATTGCTCATTTTTCATTCTTCTGCTTCGAAAAAAATTTTAATGACTCTATAAATAATAGGAAAATTCAACAGCTTGGGACTTTACACTGAAACTCTTAAACTGAAAGATTAAGAAAAAGAGACAAATATAAATTAATATATTTGAAACAAATCCAATAAAAATATGGATATTTAAGAATAGTTAAGGTTGCAGCAGATGAGAGAAGCATAAAATATTTTCTTAAAATGATCCTTAATCTCTTTGACGAAGACATTAAAGAAATAAGTAATTGGCATTATATTTTGAATTTCAAAGAAACATTGAATGTAAACGTTACGATTACAAGTTGGAAGAAGCCTTCCTTAAAAAATGTAGCCCATTAATAGATATCATTTGGACGGAGTTTCGAGAACAGATGAATTGTCGGAAAGTGTAATTAGAAATTTTGAAAATGCTGTGGATTGGATCATTATATCAAAATATCAGTCATTATCGGACCTTTTATATTAGAATATAAAAATAAAATACAGAGGCATAATATGTATTCATATCAGAGACTATCAGAAAGATTTCTCATCAAGAATGAAAATTAACTAGTCGTATCTGAAACATTTATGACTGAAAATGCTACTAAACTGGATCGGAAAAAAAATTCAGGATTTCAAACATTAAAAGTTAATTTCATTATATACAAATTTCTTTTCTGCCTTTTTCTCCTTTTTAGAGCATATTTTAAAAAACAATAGCCTGATTTTTGAAATTGTAATAAGGATACACTGAATAAATCAATAGTTTATGTCAGAAAGCGCATAAACTATATAAAATTTAGTCTCATTTTTGAAATTTTAATAAGTGTTCTGTGGAAAAACACATGTTGTATCTTAAAAATGGTACTGAAATGTCTCAAGTTTTTTAAGAAATTAAAAGAGTAGAATGTTTTAGGCTACCATACGGGCTGTTCCTTATCCCCACCGCCGAATATTATAATTATATCCAGCTAGCTCTCCGGAGGTGCGGCGTGCAAACTCCAGAGAAGTTGCTGCTGAAGTTTCCCGTTTAGCTTTGAAAATCTAAGGACTCTACAAGTGGCGTAGGAAATGAAATTTGGCAGACGATAATTCGTGGTGAATCTGAGACTGAGATCCCTCCAAACCATTAGCTCGTTAAGTAGAGGAGAATATAAGGAACATTCTCTTTCTTTATTCTGTGTCTTGGTGTAAACGGAAGCACGTCCGGCTGGGAAATTAGAAGTTCGAATAATGGCAACTCAAATGCAGATCTTCAAGTTTCCCGGCTCTAAAGGAATTCCAGCTATTTCTTTAAGTGTCGCCTGAACTAAAATGTGGTGGGCAATAATTCGTCACCGCCTGGATTTGATGACTGAACCTCCTCTTTCTCAGTTTCTCTTTAGGTAAAAGATAATGTGAGTGAAATAGGATTTTAATTAATGTAAGTGATTTTACTTCTGTTACAGAAACCTTTCAAGATGTAAATAAAAGCGCGCCCTCCTAAAAGTAGAGAGTATTTGAATTCGAATGCAGGAGAGGGCACTGCTGATTTTTCTTCTTTGCACTTTTGAAAATTTAATGGCTGTATAAGTGTGATGTGAGCCAAAAAAATATAATCACGTAGGTCTATGTTAATAATTATTATTTCGGTTTACAACTAAATAACAAAATATTAATTTCACTGAAACTTCCGCAGATTTATATGGTTGATAAGGGTAGTTTATATTATAATTTATCAGAGGGTATAGTGAATAATCATAACTGTCAAATCCTTGCCATAATAATTTTCCTTCCATTGACACTTTCAAAGTTTTACCACATTTTGCATTGTTTCACAGTGATCAACATTAGAGTACTTACTTCTACTTCCGTATGTTCTAATTATTTTGTTAAGAGTACATTTTTTCAAAGCAATTTTTAAAAGAACTTGATGTTATAACAACTTTGTTAGCTTATGAAACTGCCAGTCTCACTGCAGACATTGCGGCATTCTATGATCACATTTGCTTTCCATATAAAGGCTGTAAGAGGAATTTTTCTAAAGAAAATAATAAATACTTGTTAAGTGCTCTTAAAAAGTAGATACTTTAAGTAGATACTTTTCTAAAACTCTTTTCATGCGAGCAAGTCCCTGTACTTCAACAGGCACTTTGTGCAAAATATTTTTCTTCAGTTACTTATGACAAACCACGAGCTCGTTGGTTCAGCCGTCAAATATTTCAAATCCAAAACTCACATATCCGTGAAACGCGTAGTTATGGTCTTCCTTTTTATCAAAACAAGACCCACATAACTAAAAAAGGAGCCTTTCCTTCACTCCTTCAAGCGAAGCAGAAGCTCTCTTATAGCGACAGGCCGTAAAGAAAGTTGATAAAACAACAAAAGTTGCGGTTGAAAATTTTCCCTAATAAAATGTTTTGAGCAAGGTTAGGGACTTTTATCTCTGGTGTTATTTTTAGATTTAGGGGTTGTGTACAAATTTAAATTATATTCTGTAGAAAATTTCCATTATGATAATATTTTAGGTATTGAAAACAAATATTTTGCTTTTACATGCCTATTACTCAATACTGAATACGAGTGACGTTACCAACTTTTGTGATTTGAACTAACCCAACCATATACATTAAAATTTGTAATATTTACATATATTATGCTACAGCAAGAATGATCGACAAAGTAGAATAATATCGTAACTACATCACTAAAATAGGAGAAATTCATGATGAGATAGGAGTTCATTTAAATGACTAATTAACGTGTTTAAAATATGGCAGTAAACTCATACTTTCGCCAACCTAAATTTTATTCATGTAGTGTGATGCTATGTTATGCGTAGTTACTTTGCTAAGTTAGTATATTACGAGGCAATATATTTAAAGCTGTTAATCAATTAAATATTTCTCACCAGAAGAGATGCACCCATTTAAGACTTGCATAATTTTGAACACTAATGTGCGCTGATTTCAGCCTCTCAGGAACATTTGGGTTCGTTTATCAACATATTCTTCTGGTTCTCAAACTGTATGAGTATCTAATGGAACCACTTATGATTTTATCGCGAAGTAATTTTCTTATTTCTTCCTTTTCTAAATTCAAAATGTTTCTTAAGCTGGACTTTTTTTATTGTAGAATACTTAGCATGCAAATCGCAAAGTATAAATCTTGAGAAAGTTGTTCTCAAAAGAAATCCCGTAAAAATCCCGAAAAAGATATTTTTGTATTAAATGTGACTGAATACCCGAACAAAATACATTTTGCGATTTTTAATCAAATAAGGTAAACAGTTTATAGCCAGACTATCCAATTTTTTTATCGCTGAGTATTAAAAACTCTAAAACCGTTTTAAATTAAAAATTCAAAAATAAAAACCGTTTTAAATTACAAAAACTGAAATGAAGCATTCTCGATAGGAACCATGATTATTATTTGCTTCCAAATCAGGATTTGAATCATTATCCACAGAAAATTAATTGAATGCTAATCCAAAGTCAAATCACAATGTGTGCTTATAAGATCTTGGATACGGATAATTTACAACTAACTGAAAGAGCAACTTACCAATAAACCGCAGTCTGCAATATATTTTACTATACTGATATTCCAATGACGGTATATGTGCTATGGCTGGACATAGTGTTCGATTCTCACATTAAGAATGTTGTTCGACTGGCGAAATTCTTTCTCTGTATTTTTCAAAATAACGCTTAGCACACCTGAAAATGATAACAAAGCTACATTGATAGTGCTTACGAAAAATATTCCTAAATTCCGAAGCTAGTAATTCTAAAGTTGGCCATTGGATCAGGGCAGGAAACGTCTACTGTTCTACACCGATACTTAACGAATTTTAGGAAGACCTATCTGCTTCTTCAGGCAAGTGAAAGTAGACATTAAAATATTACTGTCTAACAGCGCATGAATTGACAACCATATTTTTAAAGTAACAGCGATTAAGCGGGCTGAACTAGATCACCTGGCTGATACGTTTCAGCGATTTAATAAACTGGATGAATGCCTGATGTGTAAATAAAAAATATCCTTCAAAATTCTTGAAGGATTTATTTTAGATCTTAGAAATGAAACCTCATTTTCAGACAAAGCAAACTGTAGAAGCAGAACTGAACGTTTTTCCATTTTTATGACATTTTTCTAGATGAAACGAGCCCGAGATTCGTGGCGCTTCTTCTGAGAATAACTTTATCAAGATTTATACATTGCATTTTGCAGGCTAAACTTTCTACAATAAAAACTGCAGTTTACGAGGCATTTGAATGGTGAAAAAGAAGAAATAATAAAACTGTTCAGTGAATAAAAACATAAGTTATAAATTGAAGAAATATTTTCAGTAACATTTGTTGCAGATATTTAAGCGGTTTCCTATAATCATCAATGTTCACTTACCTCTGACCAGAATACGTTTATAATGCTTTCATAACTTTCCTTATTAATGAAGATACTGATAGTTTAATATCTGGACTCAGTTATGCAATTAGAATTTCCTTTTGCTTTGTTAATCAAAATAGGAAATTAGTCCTTCGCTTATAGCGAGGTTCCACAAACGAATCTAAAACATATACGAATAAAGCTTTTCTAAATTTAGAAACTGGTCTTAATACGGCATATAAAGAGGTGGAACTTTATTAGGAATTCTCCTTTCTTTCGAAAAGTGACAACTTACAGCAACATGCTGGCACCTTTATGACGAGGCATCATTGTACACATGTAATTTTCAATAATTTATTTTTGAGAGAGTGTTTTGATTTTAGCAGAACATCCACAACAGAATAAATTTAAAGAGCGAATTGTCTGTGTCTTTAGACAATCTATAGTCCATAAGCAGGTTCCATGATCACTGTGATAAAACATACAACATGGGCTTCCATAACACAGCATTTTGGGCAATGATAATAACGCAGTTCTTGTTTTGAGTATTTGAGGTAGTTGTTGATGCTTGAAATTTAATTTTTTGGCACCTCTGAGTGGACGTCTCAAGTGATGTTATTCTTCAAGCCATAGTCGAGCCATGGGAAGTTAACTACTGCTTGCCAACAACAGCTTGAGGGGCTACAATAATATTATAATAATAGCTTGCAGATGTTCCATGCTGGAATCCTAATTGTAATCTTCAGTTCTGTATACCGAATCCCGGTTTGGATCATCTCAATAATATTATTCAACCAGGCGTGAAAATTTCCTCCCTCCCTGCGTGCACATCATAGGAAATGAGGATATAGAAGCGCACGGACTCGTCAAATAGGTTCCATAGTCACCATTGAAAAGCATTAAATATGGTCATTCCCATGTTCATATAGCAAATCTGTGCAATGTCATTTTTCAGCACTTCAAGAAATAGAAACTGCAGATTTCAAAGAAACTCAGCATAAGAAAAAAATAATGCAAGAAATCTTATGTCTGAAAAACTACACAATTTTATACTCCAGAACTGTAGCTAATATTTTGATTGGAAAAATAAAGTCCACAACTAGCCGAGCTGATAATTTCGCTCGCCACTGGTAGTTTGTCCAGGACTCAACTTCTCGCTGGCTGCAACAGTCGGTTTATTCCATTATGGCAAAGCGTGTGAGAGCTATTTGCTTCAGAGGAGGGAGGCCTTCGTGAAGGGTATTCTAAGGAAAACTAGCTCGTATACACGTTACACCTGGGGTAAACATCGAAGACCCCCAACTGTCTGGGAGAAGGTTCTCGCAGCGTTCTCAGTGTGCAACGTGAATATCAGTTTATCTCATTTTGAAAGTCATATCCGGAAGTATGCCATTCTTTAGTCAGTACACTTAGTGTGTTTTTTCCTAGTGTTCTTATTTTATTACTTAAGTCAGCAAAACCAAATTGCAACGCCAAATGTAGTTAATATGTATGTTTCAAAACTCAAATTATCATCAATTTTGCGAGCACTTTATTCAGCATTGCTTACTTTTGCGACGTAAGGCAGAAACGGTTATTGATTTCTGGCTCAGTGTTCTATTGCATCTAGCTCGAGGTGACATTTTGGGTTGAAAAGGGAGAGCTATGCAACAGCTTCGGTGACCTCGTTAAGGAATTTTTCCTTTGAAGACAAAACGTGAATTTACTCCGTTGGAGTGAAATGCTTTACCACCGTCACAAAAGAGTTGTTCAGTGAAGAATTCTAATAATTCACCTTTTTTAAATTTGTGAGCGTTCGGGTGGTTTACGCGATCTTTTTCCAGCTTCTGCTATGCCGTATTGTGAAGCACGACTTGTTGGCACGATTTGAATCCGTATGTTGAAGAAGTTATTGTGAGCCATGCATTGATGTGTTTGGTCATTGCATTGGTTGGCTGTTATTCAGCTCTGTTTGTTAGGCGTGGCTATTTGGGCTCGTTTTATCTTTGTGGAAGGAAGGAAGTATTTTCTTAGTATTCCCAGGTGAAAAGGAGGAAGATGTACGTGTTCTTACGATATTCGGTTAACCACTGTGGCCTACCAGTAGAACAGTTGTTGAATTACGGCTGTCTGTGCTTTCGGTGTTCTTTTGCGGCTAGCTCGTGGCAGGGGCGAAATGTAAGTGCTACGCAAGAGTCTCTGACCTGACGTAAGCAAGTTTTCAGCGGAGGACATAACTTGAGTATACTCTATGTAAGTGAAATGCTTTACGATCATCACAAAAAGCTCATCAGTGACGAATTCTGGTAATTAAATTAGTCAGAATTTGCGAGTGTTGAGTTGTAGAGACCTTGGGTTATTTGGAATCAGGACATGTGAAAAATGAGCAATGCCCTACCCAGAACTCGAATCACGGACCTCTCGAATACGCGTCGAGCGTGCTGAGCACTACACCACGAAGGCGGGAGAAATACCTTATAGAGTGGCTTATGCAGACACCAAATTTTTAAATGAGCAGAATAATTTAGAAGTTTTCAGAGTAATACTGATTAATCAAATTTATAATATTTAAATAACACGAACATTTTTTTAATAGAGGGCCCTCAGCCGACTTTGGCTCGGCCACTACTAAGGCCAAAATTAGTGATCACTTTATTATGGAGGAACCTAATAGGTGGACCACCTTTGCCTCCTATGAAGGAACGGACAGTTACAACCATGCCTTTTCCGGGATTCGAATCTGGGCCCATTGGTATCGCAGTCGGCTCCCCTAACCACTATACCGTCTGGGCATAATACGAACATTTTCATACCTGTATGAAACTAGTTTTCTCAATGTTTCTCCAAATTTGCAGTCGCCATTTTTAAATAAAGTTATGGCACTGTTTACGCTCTATTTTGGGTAGTGACTATATATATGTGATATATATACATATGTTTGCATAAAAGAAAAATATTCCAGTGTACGATTTGCATTTGGCACGCAATATGTTATTTCTTACGATTCTCATTCTGATATTTGTTTTAGTTCTACATATGTAACTGTTGTAAAATATATTATTGTTGTGATCATTTCCTTACTCTAACTCATTTTACTGCAAATTTAATCCAGAGGCAAATTGCAAACCTTAAATTTCTTCTTTGCTTTTGCCCTTTTATATTAGTTCATACTGATAAACATACTGATAAGAATGGATATGTTCATGCATGGAAGATTTTAAATTATGGGCAGGTCTTTACTGAAGACAAGTACATTGGTAACTATTAAATAAGTTATAAACGAAATAGTCTCTGCCATGAATAAATGTTCAAGAATTATGCTTTTTATTATGTGTGTATGTACTCGTTCAATCGAACATGTATTGAAAGAAGATCTGAGGAATTGAAAACGTGAGGACTCGGTAAACAGAATTTCGATATTTTGGAAAATTCCTACATAGTGATGCATTACTTAACACTGTTACCGTTTACATGTTTTAACTGCCTATTAATACTGTTTTAGAAGCTAACGTTTTATTACTAGATATTTTAAGAACAAATCCATGTCTCCTCCTCCCGGAGCATAATTACAGAGAATTGCAGATTTTCTTTCGCGGATGTACACACATGGAAACACATTTCTTTGAAGGTTACATTTAAAAATTAATGATGAGTTTCAATAATTTCATGCATTATTATCTATCCCAATGTACATTAATATCATTAATTATTTCGTTAAAAGTTTCTTTTCGAGTAATAAATTTACACAGATGAACAAAATATTTCAAAGAAAATGTTCATTTCGTTATTATTTCGTGACTGACTGCGTTATTATTTTATGAGATACATACGAGATGCGGATGCAACTCCAAAAGCGTAAGATAAAATCATTTTCATCATATAGTAAAGAAGTTGAGATTATATCAAAAGAAAAATAAACTAATACTGTGATGACATTTTGTAGCATAACAGCATTCACACAGCATGCCTCATGATCAGTGATCACAAATTCTTTAGATTTTCCCGATGTATATTCATGATGTTTTTCCCAATAAGATTTCTAAAACTCCTCTAATAAGACTGCTAAATCAAATTGAAATTTAAGCTCCGAGGTAGATCGGGATTAAATTTAAATTTATTTTTTTTTGCACTAAAAAATGGAAATTTACCTTCTTTATTACTTTTTGCATTTTTTACATTAAAAGGTGTGAAACAAGTTATATAAGAAATGTTTCAATAACTTTATTTTAGATAAATGCTAAATGCACCCAGAAGGAACGAAGGGTGTTTTAAATGCATATCCTTGATCATACGCAATTATTTCGTTTTTAAAATTTTACAACTTAAAACTTTTTTGAAACATATTTCTTTTGAATAATCAAAATTTTCAAATTAAATACGGAAATAATTAGCAAATAGCATGGTTTCACAACGGCGTAATCCACAGCGTTTTTTATGATCTTATTTTTTCACAAATCAACTTCCTGCTTAAGAGCTCAAAAATACTGATTATTACTAAAATATTTATAGCATTTACAAAAGAAAATCTTTCTACAATGGATACTCATTGTAGCATACCTGAGAATGAAAGAGGTAAATGATATCACTCTTAATGATTAACTAACTGTCACTAAGATTATAACTTTCACAATAAGATTATTCAGTGCTTGATTTAAGTGATAGGAAGTAGATTACAATCAACTTCCACAGTATAAGTAGATTATATAGCGTCCGGATCGATAAATTACGGAATTATTCCTCTCTATACATATTTTTCCTACAATTATAAAAAGCTTTGAAAAAATCCTATATTTTACTGGTGGGAACATTGTAAGGCAACTGACATACGAAGCTTTACGTGAAGCTTTCGTATGAAGTTTTCTGTTTAACTGATTTTCAGTGGAACAAAGTACAGAACGGGAGGACGTTCTAAGGAGGAACGATACTGTTATTCACGTTACATATAGGTCAGTGGTGAAAGCTCAAGCTTAATTGAATGTAAAACTATGGAACTGTTGGGCACCGTTGTCTTTTATGTTCAGTACACTTAACAGAAATACTTGAATCGATGGCATAAAAAACCGAGCATTGTTTAGCCGAATATTAGTTTTAAATAATAAATAGATGTGTAACGTAATGGAGTTTTTGTAAACGAAACGCATAACTATCATAACAGATCAGTATTACCAAATAATAACTTAGAGATGATCCGGATGTCTGCGCGGAGCTTATAGCTTTATTACTCAAAGAATGACAAGAAATTAGTTAATTGATATTGTAAATAAACGTATTCCCTAAAAGCTTTCCAGTTTTCTCATTAAAGAATGAAATTAATTTTGTTCTGCATTTATTTAAGTGCTAAATAGCTATTTATTAATCATTGACCTGTAAGTAATTTTTGGTTAATTAACCAGTTATTGATAATTTCAGCCTTTACTATAACTTCTCCTTTCCATAATCCTCACCAGAATGCAAATAAGTAGCCAGAATTTAAAGTGAGGTATTTGGATTTTATGGCAGACGTGTATCAGGTATCGCGTACAGGCTACGTGCTAATTTCCTGCCAGCTGTGATAGTTTCAATTATTTGGTTTTCCATTTTTTGGCTGCCGGCATTTTGATGCTGAAAAAGAGTAGTGAGTCAGCTTCTAGTACTATAATTAATTGTATAGTCTTTGACTACTGTTCAACGTTTGAATTAAATTTAACTGTTCTATTTCATTTTGCGCCAGAAATTGTAGCACAAGTGAGTGCCTATATGCTCTAATTTAAATTCAAATAAAAAGCTTATTTTTAACCTTCTCATAACTTTGAATTTGTTTCAGATATAGCGACAATCCGCCTCACGTCTGTTAGGGTTATTGGACTAATATGCATTACCAGATCAAGTGAAACCCTATAATATTCAAAGCCTAATATTTATTACCTAACCATACATGAAAAATAGTTGCTACCTCTTATTGTAACGCATAATTAGCAGTACATTATTTCCTGAAATTTAGAAACAATAATTGAACATGCTAAGTGTAAAGTTGCTTTCTAAAATGCGTTGGTTATAAAATGTAGAACGAAACTGATTTTAAGAAACAGATTGTATCTGAATATAAATTATGATGAATGAATTCTAATTCATCTCGGCATACTTGAGGCAATGAGAAAAATAGAAAATAATATTAGATTTACTTAATTAAGCAATACATGAAATATGAGTTGTTATAGATATATTTTCTGTTCGTCTAGTGTAGTCTTTATATGAGGAGTACAAAAGCATAACATAATTTTAATCTGTCCCTTTAATGCGTGTATATGGTGGATACCGATATGTATCCACCATATACACGCATACCCTTGTTCTTCAAAGGATTTCTGAAATTCTCCGCCATTTGCTTAATGGTTGCTCTAAATTTCTTGTTACATATTAGTCTCCAAAGCATGCATCATACTATCATAGTAATTTTGGGAATAACTCTCCATGTAAAGCTAATGTCTTCGAGTTTGAATTATCTGAGATGCTGAAATTTTAACTTTAAGCTTATTCTCTGAATTTATTCCATAAACGACACAGTGACACTGGAGTTTCATATTCCTTTCCTTAAACTTCAGTTGATGAAGTAGACTTTCTCATGCATTTAAATTATATAATAAATTATAAATAAATTATATAATGTATATAAATATTCAAATTAAACAAAAGAATCATGCCATGCACTAAATGAAACTGTTATTTATTATGTAAAATGCAAACTGATCCTAAGCATAAGAAGTATAATTTGGTTACGATTTTATAAATATATTAATCATATTTTCTGTTTTTCAGTCATAGAAAAACAAATGAATTTGAATAGAATCGCGTAATATATAACTATATAAAAGATACATTAAAAGAAAAGCTTTTATCTTTAATTATCATTATCCTACTTGCTGCTCGGTGATATAAATAGCAAAAATAATGTCAAACGAGATGCACGTTTTAAATCCAATTTAATTTAATTAGCATTAAATTCAAATAGCGTCATTTATCATTGCTTTATGTTCCATTTCTTTTTATTAAGTAGATATAATTATTAAATTATTTTTATTTCGTAAATCCTTTTTTTCGGCAAATAAAGATCTTGAAATTCAGACTAATTTATAGTATTAATCCGCTGTAGTTTTAAATTCTTTATTATTTACAGAAGATAGATATAAAAGCTACAGAAAGAAATTCTTTCAAAATTGTTTCCATTGGATAATTTAAAGTAAAAAGGAGATTAGATCTTAAGGACGTTCTGTTTCATATTATGATTTTCAAAGTAAATAATTGCTAAACCTGTATAGAAAATTTAAGATCTATGAATATGAGTAACACAGTTCTATTGCTGTGCATTTACAGATGACGTAATGAACTGAAGCTTGACAAACAATTTTTCGTAATTTTGTCCGGTGAGTAACTAACATTTTATGAATTATTTTACACAATCGAGCTATAACGTTCATTTAAATCTAATCCTACAATAAAAACTTCAAATTCTTTCAACTATCAATTAAATAAATTAGTATTATTCATTGGTGATATGATATAAATTTTCAGTATTTTATTTCAGCTACAATTATGCAAGAACAAAACTGTTTTAAACATTTATTTTCATCAATTTAACCAAAACTTTGTAATTCTACGGATTTAGATTAAATAGTACAGATGATACATGGAGATAAGTGGGAATCCTATAGTATATCAGTTTTATTGATTGGTTTGTAAAACATTTTAAAAATTCATGACAAATAATTTACACAACAAATTTTATTAGACTGACATAAAGATAAATTTGCTAGGCTTTTTTTACTACTTCATTAATGTTTTGCTTTTCATCTTGTGCATCACTGGTAGACTATATGTACTAGGAAACTTGTAAGTGTCGCAAATGAATGAAAATAATGATAATTTTATTCTTTCGACAGCGCATAGTCCGATTTTTTACCACAGAAGCTATTATCGAAACCATAAGCGAGAGTGTTTCAAGCAGAGTTTGCTGCAAAGTAAGAAAGATATCTTGCGAAAGTCGTTAATTTAAGTTGGCACTAAGACGTATATGTCCCACGGGACATAATGATGACTAGAGTGATAACCGCATGGATACCCATAATCCGAAAACTGCAATAATAGCCACATTAGCATGTCACTAATGGATTTACCAATCATTCTTCGAACTAAATTCCACTGGACGTTCTCTCGAGGGTATACGTTCTTTATGACTCCAGTCCAGGCTGTCTTCACTATTTTCAGAATAATGTCACTGATGATGTTGCCTTAGTCGATTGCGATATTAGCATGCATGCATGCAAACAAAGTGCGTAAAACAAAATTAATTTCCACGTAACTATCTGTCAAATCAGGATAAGATGTATCATTGTACGATAACTTGTTAAGTGCTTTATTTTTCAACACCATAATTTGTACTACGATGCTTTAAGAGCTGTATTCTTCGAGAGTGCAATGAGATATCGATACGAGGGTGGCGTCCCGTACCACGCGTTTGGCGCACGGAGCGAATTTTTGCAATTCTAGCTCAATGGACTGTTATTTCCCTTTTAAAAATTCAGATTTAAATTGTTCGTAATAAATGCATATATATTAATGACCTATTACTCCTTTATTAAGTATTAAATCATCACAGATTCTAAAAAATAAAAGAAAAAACAAGAAATATTTCTACCCAAGAGCAGCGACGAAATTTACGATAACATTTATCAACCACAGAAAATAGAGATGATCTCTCCGATTCTGAAGCCTCTTGTGTCCCCTGCAAATTATCGCCGGATAAATTTTCTATCCTCAATCAGCAAAATTAGCAAGAGTAAATTCTATCATTAATGAAAAGGATCGCCTCATATTGTATCATTTCGGATTCCGCCTCAGCCTATCATTGAAGATTTATGAGGGATGCTAAATTGAAGGAAAAATGCATCCTCGATCAAGGTTTTTCTAATTGAATGCAAAAAAAAACTATTATCTTTTACGTAATTTATTTAGCATGCCTTTCAAAATGTGTTTTTACTATCAATAAAATTTCAGTATTGAATTTAAGCATCTCAAGATGTTGTTTAGTAGCATTTAGCGAACTATTTCAGGGCAGTATTGTGTGAAACCTGTCGAATAAATATCAAAAATGAATTTGAAGTCTACCTAAAATCGTAACCTTATTGATTATTTAAAATATTGTTTGGTACTAGCTACAATACGTTTTAATTTATTCGCAGTGTATGCATTTGGATCCAATATTAAAATTTGTCATATCTAAAAGAGACATTATTCTCTTTTTATAATTTGTAATTTCTAAATTAATAAAAACTAATGATAAGTTTCATATTGTTTTTTCCATCTGAAAAATTAGGTATTGTTATTCATTGTAGTTTGAATACTGTTCCATGATATTTTGACTTACTTTAAGGTAAAACAATACCGAATATTTTTTCCAAAATGCAGTTCGTATGTTTTTTAATTTTCGAATAGTATAAGTTGAAACATTTTGATCTAAAATATTTCCTTCCACATTTCCAGCGTGCCGTTAATCATAGTGATCTCCACTTGCTAACCAAAAAACGTATGTTTGATTCAGCTAAAAAATGTATATGTGTACTTCCCTCAGCAAACTTTACGACAAATACTGCAAACCCTATGAGAAATAGTAAGTAAACGTGATAGCTCAGAGAGTAAATGTTTATTCCACAGTGTCTGCGAAGTCTATATTTTACAGAGTAAATATATCGCAAAGCTGATGGCAAGGTGCGGATTACTTGAATAGATGTTACCCTTCAAATGAATGGAAAACAAATCTGTAGTTTGTTAGATGGTTTTCTCAACAAATTTTCTTTTCGTTGTTATACATTCCTGAACAATAATTGCAGTATATTTTATGAATACTTTTATTTTATTATATTTGTTACATTTTTGATTGATAAATTACTTTTTTTGATAAGAAAACGTTTTGAATAATAGCAAGCATTTGGAATATAAATATGCAAGTCTTCGATTACAGAATATATTCGGTAAGCAGAAAAGTATTCAGACAGTATGCAAAGTCATTAGGATTTTTTTGAAACAGAAGACATAAAAAATGAGTAATGCCCTCACCGGGACTAGAACCTGAACCTCTCAAATACGCGCCGAGTGCTCGGACCATTACACTACGAAGCCATGCTAGAAGGCGGAAGAGAAGATATCTTATAAGCAAATTCAGAAGTTGGTTATGTACCTTAAATAGAAATTTTATCATTTGCACATTCATTAGAAAATGAAATTATGGAAAATTCCCTTGAAAAACCGATACACGTGTTTTCATAAATACATCTTTATTCTAATGATTAATTAATTTTTACTTAATTGCAGAATTCTAATGTATATCACTTTCATCAAAGAACAAGGTATCTTGCCCAGTACTCATGTAAAGCTTCGTAGAGTAGAGTAGTTCGTAGAGTGAAGCGTTTTCTCTCTCACTCTAAATATCAATTCAGAATAGTTTCTTTAACGTACGTCGGAAAACAGGAACGCAACGCAGGGAAAAGTTCACATCATCGGTTGGAACAAGTACACGTTAAATATCAGATTCGGACAGTTTCTTTACAAAACGCCCGGATAATTGCGCATCATTAGTCGGGAACAGAAGGCAATATCTTATGAGTTCAGAACCGTTTCTTTACGCTTCGGCAAAAGGAACTCACGCGGAGAATATTTCACAGATCGTCTCATTTTCTTCTCAGGTGATTTATGAGTGCAACTGTTTCTCTTAAATCATACACTCAATCATTAACATAGTCACTTACCGACATGGATCACAAAGTGGAGCCGTTTTCTTCGCCAAGCTAATATCAGTACAGAGCATTCTCTTATATCACGTGGGAAAGCAGGAACACAATATTAGGTTAATTTCACGTAATCAAATGGAATCAGTAGCTGATATTATATGAGCCCGAAATTATCTCTTTATGCAACAGGAACACACGCCGAGATAATCGCACAGATCGTCACCAGAGGATTTAGTTCATGTAATTTTCCTACATCATACGCTTAATCATTAAATACAATTGATGATATTCCATGAAGCCGATACTTATTTCTTTAAGATTTCCTCTATCTCATAACTTGTTATCGCAATACTCTGCTTTCTCTTCTCCATTGTAACAGCATTCTACTAGTTATTGCCTGCGTTCCCTATCTCGCCCCGTTTTTTAATTTGTCTTCCTCATTTTCGTTTAACGATGCATCCAGTCTTAAACCAGAACCAAGATAATAAAGCAATTTCGATTCTAGCTCCCTTTCAACCAAATCTTTCTCTTTTAACTCCTTGCCTAATTATCAATTATACAATTTCCGACAGAACCCTATCTCATTTCAAATTAGTTCGCGAATCACAGTCTGCTCTGACCTTATCTGAGCGAATTACAACTTCGCGAAAATTAGATTAGGCTCCACATATCCTTCTTTATCAACAAGGTGAGAAAACTTCAAGATAATTTCCTCTTCCTCTGGAAAAAACGAAATACATCACGCCCCGACAAAACGTTTCCTGCGATGAACAGTACATTCGTATACATCTTCTATTTGCACCCCAGATCAAAGAACTTGTAACAACAAATGGAACCTATCTTCCAGTTAAGACGTATTTCACAAATTTGCTGCTTACAATAGAAACAATTTTTTCGTCACCATCATGCAATCTTCTAGTCTCAACTTTCAAGATCTTAATCTATGATACATTCATCTGATTACAAGTCATAAGTGTCTAACAAATTTAATCGGTAGCTCTTAGAATTAGAACAATAACTCCATTAATTTGAGCCATGGAAATATAAAGAGAGAACATTTCCGAATTAGAATTTGCACAGTTTTATTTATTATAGTAATTCAACGTTTTCTAATATGGGTGTTGTCGCTTTAAATTGACCAGGATCCGCCTTCAAACATCGAAGGCTTCTTTTTTCAAATTTAATTTATCAATTATATTTGAAAATACGTTTTTTCTTTGAATCTATTTTTAAGGAAATTTTCATTTTTATTTTAACAAGTATTTTTTCTCAGATTACAGTTTTTGATAATATCTTTACACCCCAGGCAGTTTTAAAATTATCCAGGAAATCTTCTAGCTTTGAAACCGAAATAATTATCGATAATTTTTCTAAAAAAGGGCAATGGACTTGCAGGAGTACATCTTTTTACCTGAAGGGTGACGATAAGACCCTTTAGCGAATCAAAATATTGCATTTGTACATTTTCTGTCCATTCATAAAAATATTTTATTAACCCAAATGTAAAAACAACCATGTATTATTTGGATTTCTTGATACTCCATAAAGTGTTCTGGAAATTTTCTGGACTGTTTAAACGTCTTGAAAAGTAATTAATTATATCATGGTTCACGAATATAATACGTTGAACAATGAATATTAAGGGTAAAGTATCATGATATAAATGATAGTCATTCTTATTTTACTGCATTTGCTCTTTTAATCTGTCTCTCTAATATAACTTTACATAAACTAAGGTGCATTTATTAGGACTAAATAAATATATGCATTAAATTTTTCATGGCAAAGGAATGCTTCTCTTTGGTGTTTATTTCTTTATCTATTTCAGCTTTCAGCATTAAAGCTGTGCACTTTTTAAAATTATATTCTTTTATATTATCCATATCAATTCTTTCTATTGGTGCTGGTGTGTCATATGGCAGGACACATGCAACTAAATGCAGTCCTCAGGACTAGAAAATACCTTATTGTCATAAGTCATCACCAGAAATATTGCCCGAAGTGCAATACAGGAAGCAACAGATATTACATTCAGAAGAAAATGAAATTTCCATCCCAGTTTTAATAGAGAACAGTTAGACAACGGAGTCTCCCACCTGTCTACGCCTATCATCAAACCTCTCGACGAGAGTTCCAGTACTTTAATTGAGCTCGGTGCCGCACAGATACTATGTACCTACAAACATTCAGCTTTTCTCCTGGATTTGAACCCGGGACAACGATAGTGTAGCCAAGAGCGGTAACCTCTATGTTGATCAAGATGGTTCTCTTTTGTTCTTCTAATTTTGCCTGGTTTTCTTATTCTTGAAATTTTTTCGTGGCTTTCTTATTCTACAAATTTTTCTTGTCTTTGTCCTTCTTTGTCTTCTTGCTTTCTTATCTTTCTTGTCTTTGTTCTTCTTGCTTTCTTGTTTTTGCTCCTTTTCTTTCTGCCACCTTTAGTTTCATTTCCTGCAGCCTTTATTGCATAAGAAATTTGTAAAATATTCTTAACTATGCCTTCCTATTATCCGACACTTTTCATACTTAGTTTTTGATTCGCATACTTTCTTAGTAGTACTAACATTTACAGCAAATATCATTAAAATCCTTTATGAGGATTTTCTAGCTTTACCCGAAATTGCCATTTCAGTATATTTATTATACTTATTCTATACCCGCACTATACTGATTTAAACAACTTTTTATGTACTTGTAAATGACACAACTTTAATTAACAATCTATCAAATATTCGTAAACATATAAAAATAATATTTGCAGGATATACATTAAATTATTAATGAAAACAATTTGTTACAAAGATTACAATAAAAATGACGATCTTAGAATATATCAAATATATTATTTCGTATATTTCTTGTCTTTGTTATAATAATGAAAATGACATTTAATCATACTGTATCTTAAGACAAGAAATGAAAATAATTATGATAACCTAGAGAGAATACTATCGCAAATCTTTATTTTGCCTTCTATATCAGTAACAAAATGGCGCTTAAACAGCTTTCACATGAATACAGGCATACAGAATAAACTGTTATAAAAATTTCATCAGTAACATTGAATCCTACCCTTGCCACCGAATTAAAATTAAATAAGCCAACCGTCATCGATATCTATCTAAAGTAAACTGAAAATTCTACTTACAAAATGAAAAGGCACAAAATGTAAACTTCAGAAACAGAAAATTAGAATTTCTTAAGTCCGAACAGCTACAATACTTGTTTTTAAATGTGAGAAGTTTATAAGGTGACGCTGCAAGCAGTATTTACTATATGGAGAATAAGACGGTGAAGACGAAATTTAATTTTCTAACCTACTTGCGTTCTTAAATGTGTTGCGTGCTTTCGCAGAAGTGTTGCATAATGCAGCTCTCTTCGCCGATTGATAGTACAGTGTTTTAACAGATGGAAGCAAGTGATTCCCCTCTTCCTTTGAGGAATGAGCAAGAGGATAAGATATTTTGCTAAGTGGAAACCAAAAGATTAATTATGAGCGATGATATAGAGCATTTTATGCAAACATTGGATTATGATATAGAAAGATTATTTGTAATTGATTATTCGATAAAAGGACACTGTTTCACAAAGATACTTTGTGATGAACTTCGATATGAAGAGCAAATGCTACGAAACTTAACCAGGGAATTGACTAATTGCACAAACTGACCGTGGATTATGACATCATGGATTATTCTTTGAAAGAGGATTCAAGGTTGTTGCAATGCTGAGGAACTATCTTCATAAAACTGCGCTTTCTATGAAGCAAAAAATTTTACGGATTTTCAGAAGGTTTCAGACTGTCTAAGGAAACGTTTTAGCAAAGACAGGCCTAATCATCATATTATTCTTAATAATACTAATGAAAATGATGATAATTATCATGATACTAATAATAATAATGATACTAATACGTTTTAAATATTAATAATAATGATGCTGATAATACTTAAGGGGAAGGTGGACTTTAACATATCTAAAAATCAACCAAATATTGAATTTGTTTTTTTACTCTGGTAATATTCTATATACGTAACTACATTGTATGCAAAAAACCGAGTTCACATATTCTAATTTTTAAAGGAGTTACAAGCATTTAAAATGTGTAAACAACGTAAACTTTTCCCTTTAAATTTTGGAAAAATGTAAAAAAATGTATTTGAACAGTTACTTACTGATGTTATAATTTATATATTTGACCAAAAGAAGTGTTTATTTCTAAAAAAGTGCCTAGAAATGTCAGCATTAACAAATATGAATTTAACATTGGTTATGTAAATGCTAGAACAGAAGGAAACAAACTCGTTTTCCCTACTCGTCGCAAAAGTCGCGAAGTTTAACTGCTTGGGGAAAAACAGAAATAGTAAAAAATATTGTAAAGCATTAAAAGATAATTTAAATGTAACAGATGAAGGTAAAATATATAGTGCG
This sequence comes from Stegodyphus mimosarum, assembly GCA_000611955.2. Lineage (NCBI taxonomy): Eukaryota > Metazoa > Arthropoda > Arachnida > Araneae > Eresidae > Stegodyphus > Stegodyphus mimosarum. The sequence goes on along the minus strand of KK119350.1, from coordinate 117,694 downwards.
GCCGAATTTTAAATGTTTCATTGTTTATAATGCATAAATTGTTTCTACCTATAACTTTGAATCACATATCAATTTGCGATATGCTTATTTTTGTCATATTTAATATTATGAGAATAAAAATTGTTAAATGATACGAAAATGTTATCTAGTGCTTATAAATTCATGTTTAAAGTTAATTTGCTGTTTCTCATGACCATGTATTAAAGGTAAGTTTGAAGAAAATCTTTAAACCTGGTTTTCTTAAAACAAATTTTTTCGCATTCCTTATGTTTTCAAAATGCTCCATGAGACATATTTTTAGTTAAAAAGGAATTATATTTGGAAGAAACTATCTTTTTATATGTTACAATAGATCTGTGTATGTATTTTTGGATATGAGGTTATGAAGAAGTTTAAACATGTGATAATGTTTAAGAAAAGGTGACATTTTTCCGAAAATAAATTCACAAAAATTTTTTTTAAAAATTTCTGATCCATCATATCCAATAACGAATATACAAACCTTTTGTCAAGTCTTTATAACTAACTAAAAGGACAAGTTAGGAAAAATATTAAAAATTAGAATGAAAGGAGCATTTTAAATCTTAAATTATAGTTATTTTAAAAATTTTTATTTTAAAATAAATTAAAATTTTGAACAGCTATTTTATAAATTGATGTTATAATATGTGTATGTATAAAATGTCTTGTTGTAAACACAAAAAACTAATTTTTAAAGTACACCGTCCCCTTAATAGCACTAAGGAAAATTTCAAATGTATTTTCTACTTCCTAACAAAGAAGCTTCAATTAGTTCTACAGGACAAACTCTTTGAAAGAAACTGATTCAATGTCTACCTTAGGGAGAAGAAGAAAACAACATTGCAATCTCGAGTGTTTCAGGAGTTATGGTGGTTTGAATGAAAGGCCATCTGGAGCATTTTGGCTTTCAAAGGGTTGAGGTTGTTATGAAAGGTTTACTTATTGATTGTCCTATTGATGAGATCGAAATTAAAAATTTAGAATTTATAGCAAGAAATGTTACTCTGATGCACGGGATAAAATCTAAGATATCAATGCGGTATTACAAATCCCGTTGACCAATGAACCAAATGGTGAACGGATCTATGAAATTAATGATTTATCACGTTTAACTTAAATGTCTTTCTGAATAAGACCAAAGGCAGTGTAGTACAATGTTACAACTGCAAAAATCTGAATCATTCAACGAACGAGTACAAACATAAACCACGTTTTATTAAATGTGGAGAGAACACATAAAATATCTGAATGCTCTGAAACGTATATTGATAGTAAGAAATGCTGTAACTGAATAGAGAATCATACCTAGAATTATCGTGGTTGTCCAAAATTCCCCTCAAACATACCAAAAAGTTCTGAACACAAACCACCTGATGTTAGGAAAGCACAACCTGCTGTGATTTAAAGATAAAGCAAGCTTTGCTTTAAATACCATCATACCAGGAGTCTTTTACGGTACTACATTTAAAACAAATCTGCCCTGAAAAATCACGATACGGCTCTAAATGGCTCAAGTCGTAGTACATTTGCTGAAATTCTGAAATCTATTAAAGAAGTGAAAATACTTTCCAAATGTTTCTCTATATTGCTTAAAATTAAGGTAAAAATGCAAGAATTTCAAACCATGAATAAACCCATACACAAATTATGCATAAGTTTCTCACTATTTGATGAAATTTCTAGTTGTAACATAGTAAATAATGCTTAACAATTTGTAACAATCATTGTTGAAATTAAAAGGGACGTCAACGAAAATTAAATGCTGCGCAGCTTCAAAACTTTTGTTTTCACCTGGTTCTAAATTTACACAACAGTCAATGAGCTATTAGCAATTAAGCAGTTAAAACTGCAATTATAATGCCGATGACTCTGATAACGGTGAAATGCATAAGCAAATTTTAATTGCCACAATCTCCACCTAATTACTGTATTACTATTATTGATATTAATGTGTGTGTGTGTGTGTGTGTGTTTTGTAGCGAATGGAAAGGCTGCAGAACTGACAACTGACGAATTTCACTTTAAAAACTCCACATCTTTATTCGATTAAAATGACAGCTCATTTTTCTTTACACGAAGATCACATACTATAATAATTTAAATGTTAATACAGTAAATTTAGAACTCGATTTCATAAATTTAACGTAGAGACAGAGCAAAACATTTGCTTTTGGCGCGTAAAGATTTTTATAATAGCGGTTACATAACAGGTAAGAGAGTTCTGAAAAGTAATGGAGAAGGGGGAAGATCTTGAAATTGCGGAAAGTTAATTAGAGGTTGCCTGTTTGCGTAGAGCAAAGCCATCGTGCTTTTTATATTTTACATATATATATATATATAAACATATATGAAGACAAAAGGGGAACGTAGAATGCTATATCCGTAATGAACAGCAAATTTGGCAATCGAGGCAATTTAAATATTCTTTTTCCAGCCATAATTTAGTTGGCACACTAATCGTGTCTATTCAAGAACAGTTACATTTTTATACACCTGTGATAGGAAGAGAGCAGAGTGAAGTAGCATTTTAACGGAAAGAGAGGAAGTAGCTAAGGTTCACAGTTATCCAGTATGGAAGCTCACCAAGAACAGGTTTCAGCTTAGGTTGCTTATTAAGAGAAAAGTTTCAATTCTCGAAATTTTAAATTCTGGTCCCCAGTTAGCTACGTCATCAGCGTTACGCAAGCCATGTGACATAAACTGATCTAGAAACGACGCAGCCAGAAACGTTATCAGCAATTTTAGAATACACAGACGAAATACCCAAATTAAGAAAGAGGAATTAAGAGGCTATTACTAAATTAAATTATAACGCTAATTTACATATTTTTATTTTACATATTCAAGATTAAAAACATGTTAATCAGCTTTCTATTTTAATTTAATAAAAGACTCTTAGTTTCGCATTTAAAGACAACATGCCTTTTTGAGCTGCAATAAAACATTCTATTTATATAAAAAAAATAAATTTCACTCTATTTTAAAAATAACAATTATATAGGAAAAATCATACGGTAGAAGCCTTCGAATTTTTTATTCACTCCAGTCTTACAATAATCAGAAAATTCATAAAAATAAAATTTTTAAACAATAATTTCGTTGTTAAAATAATTCAAAATTCAAAATATCAATTCAAAGATAGTTAAACAATAATACAAAATAGATGAATCACGTTAATAAACTTTCCTAAATAAAATCTTAAAATTCTTTAATATGTTAATCCAAATTTGCAAAATTTGGATTTCTAATACCATATAATATTTAATCTTTCAATACTGTTATAAAGTTAATATAATAGAAGTGACAGCATTAGGTATTAAAATCTCAGAATAATAACTGTTATTGCCAGTTTGCTATTCGATAACACATTTTTAATTACATTAATAAATGACCAAATAATCTATATCATGACCAAGAAGACTATTTTATGAGAACTAGGATAATAATATTAAAAAAGATTTACAAATGCAAAAATGCATTATGAAATAACTTTAAAATACTCACAAAATTCACGCATTCAGAAGCAGTTTAAAATAATGAATTGTATTGTTTTTATTCCTTAAACAATAAGTTTGTGTTTTTTTTTCAAAACGCCGCAATCAAATTGCAAAAAAATTTAAAGCAAAATTTAGATCTCAAATACCGAAACAGCAACATTTAATAATTTTGTTTCAGTGGAAAATGAACCTGGATAAATTCATATGAAGATAATAATTTTGTGTTTTCGAAACACGAAACGCTATCAAGAAAAGCGGAAGTGCAAATAGTATTTTTCTGTCGCACATACCTGAAGCAAATTAAACTCAGATCGATTTCTTTATCACACTTTATAAAACCATATATAAATTTTCCACCCGCACTTACGATACCATGTCAACTCATTGTGATGAAAAAGATGTAGAAATGTTGATGGCATAGAACGTAGAATGTTGAATCAGTAACGAACAGCAAATTTGACAATCGAGGATGATAAATTTTCTTCTTTATTTCAATTGACATTTGCAACGACAATTTACTTGGCACTCTAATCTTACTTATTCAAAAACATTTACATTTTTGATACAGTTTTGATAAAAAAAGAGCAGACCAAAAAAATAGCTTTTTATTGGTAAGAGAGGTAGAAGTGGGAAATTATCCAATACATAAAATCACTAAGAGAAGGTTTAGTTTAGGCTGTTATTGAAAGAAAAGTTTCAGTTCTCGAAATTTTGAGTTCATGTTCTGAATTAGCTACGTCATGAGTATTACGAAAGCCATGTCACCTAGACTGATCTAGAAGTAACGCAATCCAGAAAAGTTATTACCATTTTTAGGATGCAGAGAAGAAAACATCGAAATAAAAATGAGATTACCCAAATTAAAATTATATATATATATCTTTTTCGTCGTCTCCACGTAAATGGCTGGAAACATTGCACTGGATATAGGAGTGCCACTTTGCCTTAGTTAAAGAAATATCTGGGCACAGCTCTGACTAGTGGCGTTTTTTCTTTGATTAGGTACGGACAGATATGTGGAAACTGTAAATGTTTGAGAAACTGAGGAAGAACAGCTCGGTAAATCCTCAATAATTATGGCTTTTAATTCAACATTCTCAGTTAGTGCATGGGGTAAAAACAATCTACAACATTTATATGGCTCGTGTATGAATAACTGAAAGTACAAATGGGCACGAATTCCTTAGCACCATGCAATGGCACTTTCTGTTTTTACTTTCTTTTTCAGTATAGAGAAGAACAACTTAAATCTAATTCAGTTAGTTTGCTGTAGACACTCGAAAAGAGCATGCATTCGGTAGAAGTAGTGCTTACTACACTGGTACCCTGGTGCTACAACGCTCGACTGGATATTTGAAAGACCAAAAGCATTTATTATACAACTCTTTTTAGAAACTCATTATACGATATTTTTAAGTCATTTTCAGGCATAAAGTTGCTCGCAGAAACAAAAAGAGAGATATATCAGTTAAAAATGGGCATTAGAAAAATAATAACTGTATTTTATAACTCATGTTCAAAATTTCAAAAACCTATACCATCAGACTTTAGCACCTTTCATTATGAAACAAAGGGCTGGCTAAAATACGGTAATAATAACAATTGCCAGTTATTACCTTAATTTTTTTTTAATTTTCAGAGAAGTAAATTCAAGCAGTTAGGTATTGCAAATATTATATGCATTTTAGAGTTAAAATCCTATGGCAATTAATTTTAACACTCGCAAACGAATTCACGTCGTTGTAATTTGTAAGGCGCGTTCACTGGACAATCTTTCATTTCTTGATGCAAGAAAAGTGCATGATGGCATGATCTCTTGGGCAGGTCCGTTACAAAAATAAAAACTTCGAATACTTCTAAAGAATTGTTCAGCAGAGAGCGTTATATTAATTTAATGAATTAAAATGTAGACTCATTATGTATGTATCCACCATAAATAAGCATCCAGTTTTAGGTAATATAGTACAGAATGAAGAATGAGTTTAGAACTCTGATTTTGGTTTGCACACCACCAGTTCCCACATAGACCTATTTTCCATAATAGTTGCATGAGATAATAAATATATTACATTCGTAACGCCGCCTTCTCTAATTAGTGATTATATAGTTCCGGCTTCTATTCTTTTTATTAAATTGCAATTTATCAAAAGATTGCCATTAATATATAATGATCCTATCTTTTAAAAGCATCCCATTATAGATTTCCTATAAGATTTGACTCATTTTATTCGGAAAGCTTCTTTTAGTATAAATTAATTATTTAAAATAATTCAACCCTTCATTTGTGATGTGACACGGTTACCATGAAAGACTGAAACTGGAGAATGTCGACATTCTCCAAACACGTCTGTGAAATGCCGAATATTTGGTTATATCCTTATACATTCGGAACATCACCAGTTGTTGTTTCAATAAATAAGACTGTATAACGTCAATCAGATAATTAAGTATGTTTTTTTATCGGTGTTATTTTCTTTTCTCATTCAGAATGTACAGTTAACAGGTTATTTACATGTGCCCCTACTTAAGCTTTTTCCTATTTTGACACACATCATAGTAAGTTTTAATAATTAAATATGACTTAAAAACGCAACAAAAATATTTTTATTCAACTTCACCATCAGTGCATGGTGAATATCGACATTTGTCGGTGTGAGAAATAAGGATATTTAAGAAATATTTCTTTGGACATTCACCAAGCGACTGTGTGAATGTTGACATTCCACGGAAAATGTTGACATTTTCCTGATTTCGGTCTTTCACAGTAACAACCACTATAGACTTTTATTATAAAAATTATACGTTGATAAACATATAGGTAAATTCTCATGCAAATTATCCATGCGATAAATCTTAATAATATTAATTGAATTTTCCCATGCTATTTTGTAAGGTGCCAAATAGCACAGTAAGGGTATAAAATTATTTTAAATTATTTATATTAACATACATTAGCTAAAACATTTTTACCTTCTATTCATAGGTTTTAAAACGTTACACGATTGCACGGCTTGCATAAAATTTTACGATTGTTTCAAAATTCCCTCTACGTTACGAAATATTTTATTGCCTTCATTAGCGTTTTAAGCTGTAAATATTAATTTAAAGAATATAAAATATAGAAACCCGATTAAAATTCTAAAAGAAGCAATCTACTTAAAATTTCGGCAAAAATGTATAATTTCACCAAGTTCAAAATATAAAATTTGGCGAGGGGGAAAACAGTTTGTAGGATTTCCCTTGGTTTACTAACCAGTCATTTTAACTTTGGTATCTTTTCTGAATTTTCTATTTTCCCTCGCATTTCCTCGCCAGGATGAAAGTTAAGTGCGTGAAGAGAGAATTTAAACGGGTGAAAGGGAATAATTTAGACAGAACTTGATTTCGCTAGTTTAGCGCACGTTTGCTATTTTGTCCTCCAGCTCTTAATTTATTAGCGGCTACACATTCTGGCCATTTAGTTAGTCTGTTGCAGGTATAGATTGTTGATTCAGCCAGTTAGGTTAAATTATATTGTGTAGTCAAGCACAACTTCTTATCTTTCAAATTTATTGTTAAATTTACCTTAAGTTCTCAAGTCTCTTAAGTCCACAAGTAGTCGGTGTTATTATAAGCACGAAGATCATGCCTCCCTCTTTGTGTTAAAGAGCTGCGATAAATAAAAAGGGTTTTTTCCACCCTTTATCTATTGTGTTAATGTTCACGCCTGCGCAAAAGTGGCTTGGCTAGACTTTAAGAGCTAGGCACTTTGAATGATAGCAAAAGAGGTTAGATCCTATAAGTTAGGCATCGAATTAGAATAAAACTCTATCAGTTTTCGAGGACGATTGGACACAACTCCTCTTTGTCAGGAAGAAAATCACTTTTGAAAATGGCATTTATGCTTTTATTAAAATATTTACAAGCATGTAGTCTAGTTGGGCTCTCACTTATTGATTAAGATTTCATGTTTTTTTCTCTTACATAACAGTGAAAAAATTTCAAATAGATTCCGTCGAAGAGGGAAATATTATATTATAAGACAGTTTCTTCGATGGCAGTAGATAGCTGTGTTATATATAATACAAGATTTACGGTTACTAATAATTATTCTACAATACGTCTAAAGAAGTATATAAAATACAGGGGAAAAGGTTTTTAAAATAAGAACTTTAAATGTCATTCATTACAAATGAAACCCATTTAAAAGTGAAGCATTTGGCTTTTGACGAAAAGATGAATATACGCCACCCAACCGGATAGCTGTTAACGACACTGACTCCTGCACCAAAGGACTCGGGTTCAAATCCCCTAGAAGGCGGGGATGTACATGAATATATATTCTCTGTGCGGCATGGGGCACTCTAAATATGCGTCTAAAGGACAGTCCTCTGTCTCCTATAAACTACTCAAGACTCTTGACAACGACAGGTGCAATCTTGCACTCCTAGTCACTATGAATTTCGTGTGCTTTTCCTGATGTCACTATGAGATAAGTGAGATAAGTCACAACAGATGATTATACAAGCTCTAGGTAAATTCGCTTTATTAGATAAATAGTATACTTAAGTTGTAATAGTTAAGAAAAGAAACTTTAGAGTATACGATTCCTCACCGTGTATGAGAGAGATATCACGTCATGTGACAATCTTATAAATACACTCATGTCCATAAATTAAGCATAATTCGGAGTCACGCGGAAATTGAACTCTAAAATGAATATATCTCCTGTAAAATCACTACACACATCTTCAAGAATCATATGCAAATTTCAGGAAGTAACCAGATGCCATCGATGGTACGTCACAATGACGAGAGTGTAAGAGAGTGATATATAAGGAATACTGGCAAAGAAGTAAAATTGTTCGCAGGCGCTTTATAAGCATTTCAGTGTAATAGTCGAATAGTTATGACACAAAGGACGCATTTGGATGATTTTTTACGTGGTAGAATTATCGGCCGTCTGGAATGTGGGCGTACCCAACTGGAAGTATCAGACGAACTTGGAATTGCCCTGAGTGTCATATCCAGGCTTTGGGAACGATTCCAAGATGATGGTAATGTGAGTAGACGTTACAGCACAGGTCGCCCCAGAGTTACAACGCCGAATGAGGACCGGTATTTGGCAGTTACTGCCAAAAGAAACAGGCGGAGCACAGACTCAGAGCTGTCTCGTCAGCTCTCTTCAGCCACTGCTACGACAATTTCAAGGCAGACCGTGTATAGACGCTTAGGGCAGATTGGTCTATATGCTCGTAGACCTGTCAGATGCGTTCCACTTACTGCAACTCACTGTCGCCTGCGGTTAGCCTGGAGTAGAGAGCATGCATTGTGGACACCGCAACAGTGGGCTTGTGTGATGTTTTCCAACGAGTCCAGGTTTAGCTTGCAGTCTGATTCCCGCCGGACTTTCATATGGAGAGCTCCAGGTACCCGTTACCACCAAGAAAACATCATTGAACGACACCGTTACGGTGATGCAGAAGTGCTCGTTTGGGGTGGAATTATTCTGGGTTCCAGAACTGACCTGCACGTTCAAATTGGAACCATGACAAGCCAAATCTATCGGAACGTCATTCTGGAACAACATGTACGTTTGTTTCGAGGCGCCATGGGCGCACAATTTGTGTTTATGGATGACAACGCCCGTCCTCACCGTGCAAACATCGTAAGCGAATGCCTTCAATCGTAGGATATCACCCGTATGGACTAGCCAGCATTCTCACCGGACTTGAATCCAGAAGTGCACGCATGGGACATGCTTGGCCGACGAGTTGGAGCCCGTCAACCTCCACCTAAATGTCTACCGGAACTTCGGAGAGCATTGCGTTTTGAGTGGTGTAATATCCCCCACGATCAGATCGATAATTTGATACTCAGCATGCCTAGGCATTGTACGGACTGTATTGCATTGTCTGGGAGACATACAATGTATTAACAATCATACCAACCATGTAATATTAGTTTTTTATAAATAGGTTTTTTTTTGTAATTCGCTCCAGGGAGAAAAAATCGCTAATTTTTTTAATAATATCAAACATATAGCATCTTTTTTTTGCTCTTTACCTTTTGTTTAATAAATAAGCTTTACAAATAAGTGAAATTTATTTTGCTTCTAACTCTTCCTTTTCCTGATTTTGCATTACCCTTAATTTATGGACAGGTTAGAGGTTTAAAGAGCTGGTTTGCAACAGCGCAGATAGTCAGTAGCTCGCCTGATACACAGCACGGTATATTTCTAGTGAGATCATCGTATTACCGACTTAAGTCCTATAGCTTTTTCATAGATCCCTTCATAGAAGGTACCGGTGGTCCACCCATTAGATGCTTACACAATTCCGGCCTTAGTAAGGGCCAAGCCTTAATCGACCTAAATCGACTAAGTGTCCGCCAATGCAATAAACATCGATTAGTTCCATGCAGGATAGTCCTGTGTCATGCGCTTAAGCTATTTACTATAAGCTCGGACACGTAACAATCACTTAAAATAAGGGAAAAAATCATTCCTAATAGACTTTTCAACATTTGCACTCCCCGATGTACGGTATTATATTGTATTGAAGTAAAAGATGTATCAGTATTTTTTATCAAAGGAAGAGGTAATACTTTCTAGCAAATTATTTGTCGTAATATTGGAAAGTGAAACCGCAAAACGGCAGAATTCTAACGAAACATTAACAAAATGTATTGGGTTAAAGTTGCTATAAAAATTAGAAACTGAGACCTTTCAGATATCCCAGATAATACATGAAAAACATCATTCCAAGGAATGTAAATAAGAAAAAGAACCATTACAGCTTTCAATGCTGTTATAATAGAAACTTTTGATTTTATTTTTCAGTTTCATATATCCTCAGAATGTATTTATTGATCTTTACATATTTCCTCCTTTCCTACCAGGAATCTACTAAGCAATATGTATATCTTTCGCATTTAAACTTGTTTCTGCGTTTTATTTCCAAAGTTTCACCTTCTTTGAATACACTTCATGAATTCTCTTAACATTTACGGTTAATATTCCATAATATTCCTCATTTCTAAGTTACTCCTCAGATTGACGAGCAACCTGAAAAAAGAACTTGTTCTTTCTGAAATTACTACATTTTCCATAAGATGTTAATAATTACATAGATATACCTTCAAGTACCGATTTTGTTTAAGTTACAAATTAATAAAAATAAATTATGTTCTTTCTCTATAATATTTGCATGAAATTTAATGCTAAAATTATTGTAACAGTTACATTAGATAAACTGTATTGGGTAAACTATTCAGAATTTCTCAGATTGTGCTCCAAGGTAACATGCAATATCAAAGTATTCCACGAGGCTTCATAATTGTCAGCACCAATAAAAGTCTGATACCTCAAGAACTGTAATGACAGATTTAGTTTGGGACGAATCCCTGAAGACACCTCGGTGCCTTTAAGAAATGACGCTATATTCTTCGACTACACCGTGAAGCTATACAATAATTTAGACGCGCCACGGTGTTGTGAGGACGAAAATTGCGAGTTTTATTACCTGTGAACATTAAGATAAGCGGGACTCCCGGAAAGTGAGCGTCTATTCAAGCCATGTTTCCGCGAGGAAACTTCATAGAAGAAACTGGCTCGAAGATATTTCTTAAAAACTATTTCTGGCCATATGACATATAATCAAGTACGTGCTTGAAAGACGATTCGCAGAATGCGGTTATCGCGCTCTGGGAGAGATGCGGCACTGCAATACTGGCACGTATATTGAAGGCATAGATCTGAAATTACCTACACCGTCTCGAAGGCTAAGGAAGTATATGCTTAGAGATATGTTGAAGGGGATGTATTTTATTTTCACGCATCAGAGATATGAAATTGGTTGTATCTATCAAATCTTTTAAATGTGGACACTCTAAATGAAATGCCGGGAAATTTTAAGGAAAGACAAAGCTCGAGCATTTTTATATAGAAACTTTATAACATTTAAAAAATAAATAAGGGTACACTTTTATAATTCATTTCGTAATCTAATTCACAACCTTTATTCCATTTCTAAAATTATTCTTTGTGGAAGATTACTTGATTTCCTCTTTTATGTGTTTTTTGCGGTCCTACTTTATGTAAGTGCATAAATTAATCTAAGGAAATAAAAGAATGAAAATATGTGAAATCTGCTGTATCGAAATTTATTTCTTGTTTGCATTTCTAAATCTATTAAGGTTTCTGAAGACTAAGTAATTTGGAGATATGACACTGTGAGTTGTAAGTTGTAATTGTATTAAATCTGATCAGGTAATGATTTGTGTCCAAAGGCTGCAACAGCAATACGGAAAAAAGAAGAAATATTGAGCTTCATTTCTCTTGACAGCGTGATAATAAAATAAGATTATCACATCTGGATTTCTGGAAAAACATATCATGTGTTGGTTACTGTGACAAACACAGAGGATTACTATATCTAACGGTCTGTCAACAATACCCTTTACAAAGTGCAGGCAGACTTTGCTACATTCTACGTCAGACTCTCTTCCAGCAGAAACTGTATTCAGATTTCTGCAATTTCGATATAAACACTGATTACTTTTCAATTTAATATTATGTTAGTTTAGAGTGAAGCAATTAGTCCTGTACCAATATAGTAATGCTTCCCTTTCTATTTCAGTTATTTTGTATAGCCTTGTGAAATAAGTCATTTTAATATTTTAACGGACAGAAGAAAAGCAATTAGGTTAGCAGTTTAAAACGCTGGATTTTTTTTTCTAAAATCGAATCTATAATTCATATCTTGAACTATTTTTACAGGATTTAATATCAAGGAAGTTAATTTACAATTTTTAGTTCATAATCATGCAATAATTTGAATAATGTGCTTTATACACATACCTTTCTGGAAGGTACTGTAGCTCTGTTTGAATATTTAAAAAATGCTCTTTTATAAACAAACTAGTAAGCCCCGACTCTAAAAAATTAAATTGAGATGACCAACAAACGTATCTCTGTCCTGTGCAACTGCAACCCTTGTTTTCGAACCTCAGTGATCTGTCTGCAACATGTTTTTGATGTGTTAATAGTGGTATTAACTGTCGTCGAATTCAAGAACAGTATATTCAAGAACAATATCCGTATCACTTTTCAAACTGTTGCCACCAAATGTTATTGTCCTGTGTTATATTTAAAGAAATTAAATAATGAAGCATATATATATATGTTTCTCGCATTGTGATAAAACAACGGTACCTAGAACCATCAAATTTTGAATAATGTAATCCTGCTCCGAATATGGGCACCTGGAAGCCCAAATGTGGAATTTGGAATTTGTTTTATTATCTATTTCATATTTTGTAACACTTTAACGAATTTTTGATTAAGAAACTGAACGATTTCAAAGCGAACAATGGCAACACTGTACGAAGAAAAAAAAATATATCCAGCATGCGAGACTGTGTATCGGAAATTCTAAAGATTTGCTCATTTTAAAATTATTTTCCGATATTGCTCTTGAATTGAATTTTATGGTTTAAGTGCGAAGAACATGATATTTAATAAATGACATACAAACACAGAAAACCTTATAAAAACCTTCCTTTGGACGTAATGTAAAGTCTAAAAGCTTTCAGATATTTTCTTTTTTAGTTTCTCTCTCTTTTTTTAATAGTTCACAATAACAGCAACAACAAAATTAAATGAAACAAAAGACTTCTTCGAGTGCTTCTTTCACTAAATAAGAAAGTACGTAATTACTATTTTTTGGAATACCGTAAGCTGTAGCTACTAGTCTATGTTACAGAATGTCTTTTCTCTTGCTCTTCATTTTTTGTCATAATTTATCTTCACTTTTATGAATTATATTAACCATAACGCTGATATTACTCTTAGGAATAAAATCTAAAGTAAGCAACTCATTCTTTAAATCTCATAATATCTTAATACCAACATTAAAACACATCACAAAATGCAAAACATAAAATTAAATCATAATAATAATGATTATAAAATACTGTTGATTGTATTATTGAAATCTTAGAATTCATATTTTTAAATATATAAAAATAATTTCATACCTTTTTTTTCTAAAATAAAATTTTAAAACTTAGGATTGTCTTTAAAATTTTTCTAAAAGTCGTTTCCAATCACAGCTTGACAACAATGAACAATTAAATATTATCTTTGGATAGTTTCCAATTTTTTCAGATATTGAATTACTGTTTCTTCTGTGTTACAGTTTGCATGCACTTTAGGGGTAAATATGCCAAAGCAGCAAAATATTAAGCAAATGTTTTAAAGCTTTTTTACAACTCCATAAGGAGCATACGGAGCAAATTTTTCGGATATTTTCATCAATTTATATTCCAAATGCCGGTAATATAGCGAATATAAAATATAAATATGGCTACACTTAAAATATAACTATGGCAACACTTTGTAAACAAAAGGAACGAGTTTGATCAGCTGACTACGACTAGGGTACACACATTCGCCTTTCCTAATATAACTTTAAAAGTTTATATGAAAATAGAAAAATATCTCTGATTCATTTTCGAATTTTTCCTTCACATATTTAAATATTTGCGTTGCAAAAATTGAAAAATTACACATTATGCAATACCATAGCTTACTCGGCGAAACAATTTTAATTGCAATAGTGTAACTAATTTTAATCTAAAAACTTGTCGAATGAGAAATTTTGTCTTAATCTTCTAAGAATAATGTAATATTATGCTATAGCATAGCTTTTTCAATAAAAGGATTTTTATTTATAATAATGTAAATACTTAGAATCTAAAACATGATGATTAAGAAATTGGGTCTCTGTATTCAAAGAATATGGTTAAAGCTTAAGTCAGCATTTAAAAAATTTTCTCACTGAATTTTCCTAAGCTCTTGACGTATAAGTTTTCCACGTGTAATGAGTTTCTTATAAGTTTGCGGGAAACACATTCTATTGATTTTCATTAATTACAGAAGTATTTCATATTGAGCTAAGTCCGAGTTCAGGACTTTCTTATTTCATACATTACAGATGAAAGGAATTAGCGGAAAGGTAAAACACACTTACATAGAACGGGTAGCTGATAAAATAATCAGTTTAAATCCATCAAACACTAAAATGATTTTAAGCGATATTTGTAACACTGAGAGGCATCAGTGCTTGATATTAACCATAGGCGGATTACGTTCTGCTTAGTTGATTATTCCAAAACGCGCTTGATAAGATCATGAATGCATTTTTTTTTGCTTATGGAAAACTGGGACATGACTGAGGAAGCATATTCAATTTCCCTAAATACCCGTATAAAACTATACAATTTCTAATTTGTTTCTTTCCTTAGAAAATGTATTTCTTTGACTCTTAAAATGTATTTCTTTCATGTAATGTTCAAACTATTACATCATGTTTGGGGTAAACAATCTCTAACGTATTAGGACTTCATTAGGAGTTTTTCCTGACAGAACCTACATGTATCATTATAATGAATAATATTGTATCATTTATTTTGACGTTCCAGATTTCATGTTCTGCGAAACCTGAAGAATTATTCAGCATTTTAAAATCTAAATTTTAGGAATCCATAAATAACTTCTATATGTGTATAATATAATGTATGGAAACTAAAAATGTTGGTGGAAAATAAACAGTTGAATCCTGGTAAGTCAAAATGCACAAGTGTTCATGTAAAAATAATGAGAAGCAAAATACACACCTACGCATAATAATGATAACGTACAACACTAGCAAAATTTTTCTCAATTTCTTAGGAAATCGAATAAATATTCTAAGATAATAGTGACTGCCATCTAGTGCCATTAGTTACGTAGACTAAATGAAACCTCACAGAGAAGCATAACAACTTTCTTACTGTGTAGAGTATCCCCTTCTTGAAAAGCATACACTAAATCCAGACTCTGTATGGATCTAAGCGACTTATTGTTACGGCCAGTAAGAAAACAGAGAAGAAGGGTGTAAAAGACCGTTTCATTCATTGTAAAAAACCCTTGGAATAATTTAGCAGAAGACACTCCTTGTGCTTACAAAACCTGCAGGCATTTATGATACAAGTTAAAAAGAAATGAAGTGAAATTAAAACTTAGATCTTACGTTGGGCAAAGGCTAAACAGAAATAAATAACACGCAAGTTGGCTCAAACCTATACTGGCGTGACAAGCAGTATTGGCAAGAATAAAGCAACGTCGAAGACGTACTAGTGTAGTAGAAGTAAACTAATAACGTGGCCTTCAGCAGGCGGACCACACTGTGACTAAACAATTTAAAACCTTACCTATCTCTTTCTACCTCAGCTGAATACGCGCAATTAATTTACGTTAATTTTATAATTAATATTTCACAATTAATTTACATTAATATGTTTGCGTTCTGGCAGGAAAACGGAAAGGCAGAATGACAGTAAATATACTGAACATAAAATAACTGGTTAGATAAAATAAATGATTATTATTATACACATTATAGCGTTATTCTGTCCTCGAATCGATGAATTTGGAAAATGAAGAGATCTGAAATTCAAAAACTCGAGCTTTCGCCCTTTCTTTCCTTCCCATGATTCGATTTTTTCGAATTGTAAAATAGAAATCATGGAAATTAATTGTTAATTTTTAAGTTTATTTTAAGTTTATACTTCATTATTTATTTTTTAAGCTTTTAGGCTAAAAACTCGAAAATATTTGTCTTTTTGACGTCTAGTAGTAGTGTCCGTTACGGTTAAAAATGAGTTACTTTTGCTGTTTTAGTAGCATTTAGATCTCAGTATCACATATTGACAACTCGGACGTCTACGTTTCTTTCTCTCAAAAATTGTCTGCTAAACAGTGCTCAGGAAATGATCTTCAGCATCAGGAGTTTTAATGACACAAAGCATTTATGGATTTTTTTTTTGCATTTCTTTATTAAATGTAGGTGCATTTTTAAGAATTGTGACGTTCAGTTTTTTTCATTAAATGCAGCTTTACATTTTGCTTTATATAGAATCTTTTAATTTCAGGTAAAACTGTTTTCTTCGTTTTTTACTGTCATTTGAAAGATTCAATAGATTCGAAAACCTTTCATGATTCGAATTCAAATTTGATAAAATTTCTGATTCGCCTCACCTCTGATAAATTACTATTACGCTTTACTCATTTTATCTTTTTGAAGTTACTATTCATCTTTTCTATTGATTATTTTTCTGTATAGCGTTCTTTTACATTTATGTTTAAAGTAGCTGCCCTATCGTGTTCAATTTCAATAGCTTCAAAAATGAATTTTCATTACACCGCATTTCTATCGTTTTGTATTTTTCCTATTTCAAAAGAGGCATTTTCAGACCATTTATCTTTATGTTTCTATCATTTATTTTAAATTATCTTGAATCCTACTCTTGCATTTTTCAGCTTATATTTCAGCTTTCCTTTAGTTCCTGGTGCCTATGTCTTACTCGATACATTATTCATTTCGTTAAATTTTCTTGATTTATAAAAATGGTTTTCTTTTTTGTGTGCTAAGTAAGATTCTGTTATTATATATATCACTTTATTTTTGCATTCTGTTTTCTTAATTTAATTTTCTTTCAACCTTTCTATCACTCGTTTTCAATTTTTCTGCTGAATTCTGTTTTCGTTCAAAAATTTTTCTCATTATTTTTTTGTTATTCGTATTAAAATTTCTTTCTTAATTTTTCTGGGAATTCTATTTCATAACCATTTTTTTCTCCCTGTATCTTTTTCTTATGCCACTGCTTCTTCCAAAGTTTATCTATATATCTTCTCTTTGGGATGTGAAAATATTTGCTCAAACATTTCTCGTTCATTTTTGTTTCGCTGCCTTCTTTAAAATCCAGTGACACTATGTTATTCCTTCTTCGACTGCTATATCAAAAGCAATTATATTGTATGAAGTACCAGATATGTCTAATCTTTCAGCAAATGTAGAATTTCATTACTTCTTAGGGAGATGCATTTTGTATTCTGTATTTAAATTTCCAAGAGGTAATCATCAATGTTTCCAAAATAAGTTTAATTGTCTTTCTTTTCTGTGCTACCTAATATGTATATTTTAAGTTCTGTCCAAAACTTGTGAAATATTTCTATCTTCCTACTGCGACCCTTAATTGTGTAATTGGAAGCAAGGCTAACAAACAGGAAGTCCGGAGTTCGAATCCCGGCGAGAAGAATGCACATTTTTTAAGTCTCATGCTCCGAGATAAACCTCATGTCGCTACAAGTGGCATCCGAACCAAAACGTAGCGGTTGGCAATTCGTCACGACCTTTTATTTCGAGCTGTTTTCTCCTCCCAGGCGACTGGGTCTCCTTCTCCAAAATAGCCCTTTATGTAGGAGAAATCTAAGGCACATTCTCCTTCCTTAACGCATCCTTTCTTTGTGTAACTGGAAGCATTATCGGTTGGCAATAAGGAGGTCCGCTTTTCAAATTCCCGGAAGGGCATTGCGCATATTACCTGTCTCCTGCATATAGAAAAAGCCAATGACTGTACAAACTGTCGCTGCTGTTTAAAACTCTTACACTACTGCTGTTTCATGGTATGGTGCAGCTAGTTCTCTGAATAGCTATTTTCCTAAATTTAATCGTAATTCCCTTATTTTACAATGAATCATTATAATACTGATTTCAAATATTATACTTGTATATCAGTACTTTGGTTTATACTATGTCCACTAACGCATTAGTAGAAACATAAAATGAAATATTACAGAGAAGTTTTACATTCAAAATTGACAAGAAGAAATGGGAGAGAAAATCCTTAATGTTAGTTCCATAGTATTAAACAGCAAACATACATCTATTTCATGATTATAGTTTTGCAAAGAAATTTTGTTTTGTCTTTCGAACTTTTCTTAGAACTAACTGATATGTTATACAGAGATAACATAATAAAACATAATTTATATGTATTAAAAATATTGTAAGGTATCACCTCTGCTAAGTTCCATCTGTTTCAAACAATCTTGCCTCTTCTCAATTTCAGCTCTCCTCTAAGTCAGTACTCTTAGGTATTTAAGGATTTAAGATTTTGATAGAGATGAATAGGTTTTAAGGAATTAAGATTTTTATTTGTCAATAATTATCTGAAAACTGCGTTTAAGTTTAACTACTTTTAGTTTCTTATCAAAAACTGCAGGGCCTCTGAATAATGCATAATAAGACGCTTAATGTTTATTGGTTGAGATAAAAATTTGTTTTGCATTAGCTTATCAATTAGCAAAAATTCCCTGGTCTAACAAAGAGTTATAAAATACTTGTACTAGATATGAAAACAGCAAATCCAGTTTAAAATATTTCATTTAATATCACCATATTAAAAGAGAGTATAGCATATGCATTTGTCAGGACTGAGTGTTCGGTGCATATTCTTGGCAAACATCTTCGTGAAACTTTAAGTACTGATCTGGAACAGGGAGCTGAATGCAGCTATGTTCTGTGGTAGAAAACTGTGGTTAAGTGGTAGAAGAACTTCAGAAGGATTTAAAATCCTCTTTTATTAAACCATAATTATATACAGCCACTTCCCAACTCGGGAGGGATACAGAAAATAATGACTGCACTTGGGTCTAAACTGAACAATCAGATAATTTAAACTAAAATTAAATAGAAATTAAATCGTCTTTGCTCACAGAGGTATAACGCGAGGTTGGCCTCTATGCTAAATGGTGCTAGCAAAATTTAACTAATACTAACGCACTTAGAATGACTTCAATAAGTAATAGCGTAACAGCGCTACGGCTTAGAATTTAAATACTAGCTGGTCAGGCGAACGTCGAACAAAATAGCAGTGGTCTGAGGCTAAAAGCTCTCTCACACTGAGAGGTTCCTATCTACCGTTTAAATATAAACTTGGCTCCACTTCAAATTAGCATAAAGCTGAAACTCGCGTTTATTCTAAAGGGAAGTTGAAATGAGAACAGATAGAAAAAGGCAAATTAAAATAAAACTTTGTTAGTTTGAACTAAAACCTTACACATTCTTTACTTCGTATTTTCTCGTTTAATATAATGGATGTAAAAACTAGAATATTGTGAACTTTTAGCATTTAATATATTTCTTGTATCAGAAACGTCTCGTCTTAAACTCAAGCGAGATTTCTTTCCGTACGCGACTTAATATTCGTAGTAAACTGTTAAATGGAATGACTATTTGCTTAAAGATTTCATAAAGGGTTATGAATTTCCATAAAGGGTATTCTAGTAATACGATTGCCAATATATCAAAAATACAGGTAGTGGTACAGTAATAATATGCATTGCTTTAAAACTTCTTCTCAATACACACGGCGTCCGAAACAGCAAACATTAATTCATCACTGTGTAAGGATTCACAGACTGAAAATCATCCTGTATCCTCCAACGCTGTTCAGAGAAAAGGGGGGGATAGGAGGAATGCACGGAATATAAGGAATTACAAGTTATTTTCTCCACGTTATCATGCGGTGCATCGGTTAACCATGTCAGTCAGGAACAACAAAAGAAACGTTTTCGACTTCGAACAAGAGTAAATGGAACTTTTCAGGATTTCCAATTCCTCAGATTCTCCTCGTTTTACTGAATTTATATGTGAAATTATAAATTCAGTACTCCAATAAAGAAGTTGATAAAATTGGAGTAGAACAGAAATTTAGTAAAAGAATTACTGTAAATAAAAATTCATTAAAATATAATGGTAGGTTATTGGTAAACAATTAGCTTTGATATTAAGTTAAAATGTTTAGAATTTATTAGTTTAATATTTGAGGTATGGTGTTTCGAAATCTCTTTATCTTTATAAACTAGCCATGTAGGATTAACAACAGGAAGCAGATTTTAGGACTAGGAAAACAGGAGCAGATGAAAATAAATAGAGAATTGTCTAATGGTCTAGTCGTTTTGGCTCGGCCTGAACCAAACTTTTTAGGTATGCTTTGTTTTCCAAAATTTAATATTTGAATTTTACTTTAACTTTTTTGTTCTGATTTTCTAGCAAACGGAGGAGATTAATTTTCTGCTTTTATTACACAGATCGCATAAATGTCAGGCTGATGATTTATTAAAACAATGTATTCTAATTTTGTTGTGTATTGGAATTTTTGTGTTCTTAGAAGTTCAAGACGAGACGATAAATCATCTGTCGGTCTTTACGGGTCCAGAAAGTAACATTCAGAGTATTTTGAATCAGTACAAATTTTTTCTTTTGGCTATTGATTAGGAAGTTGGAAGGCGGCAGCGGGTCCAGCAAAAAATGCCATTATCAAGGAGACTAAACTAAGAACTTACTGGAAGCTTTCCTTGCATTTATTAATGATTGAGAGAAATTAATCTTACATTTATTTAAATTTAGTTTCGATGAATAAAATTTAGTCTCAATGAATACAATAAATGTCGCAAATTAGGGCGTAATGTGCTTCAGCACAACCGGTAATGCTTTCTCAGCAGTAAAAGAAATTGGGGAATATTTGAAAAGAGTCTTTTGCCATGTGTTCAAAAATTAGCATTTAAGTACCGCTTGTTTATTTTTGTTTGATACATATCATTCCTCATTATTTTATATATTATTCTTCTTATTTTAATTTGTTAATATATTTTTAAAACTGCATAAGACTGCTAATAAAAGAGTAAAAACGCAATACATGACTCTACCAAGTGGCGAAAAACAGGACATCATTAATCTGCCTAAAATATTTGAGAGCATATTTATTATATTGGAGGAATTTTGTACAGGATCATCTTAATTAAGATATAAAAAATCAGAAAGTGAAAAATTTCCTATTTAAGCCGGCCACTTTTAAAAGTATTTTCATTTGAAAAAAAAAATCTAAACTTACCAAAGAGAGAGTTTGTTGCATAAATTATTCGGCTCTGAAATATTAGAAGGTGAGCTCGAAAAAGGATATATACTAACAGTTACGGCTAACCAGTGTCACCAGCAATGAATTTGCCAAAACATAGCTGAAGAAAGGAATAGCTAAAACAGATGGAATTCGAACTTATTTGAAAATATTTAATGCACTGGAAATAATGTTGCTTGCAATTTCGAAACGCATTGAATACATTTTAACAATGAATAGGCTATTTTTAGTCCAAAAAGGCGTTAACCCGAATGGGCTATTAGTCTCGAAGCAGGATTTTGCTTCATCTATTGTAAAACGGCAAATCCTTCTCAAATTCTTGCCACGAAATACTACCATCCTATATTATCTTTAAAGAAACTAAACGCTGAAATTGAACCATAATTAAACTGCATGTATGTATGTATTTTCCTCACGTTGCGAAAAAATCGACGGTACCTAGATTTCCTAAATTTTGAATCAAATTGTCCTCTACCCAAATACGTGTACCCAGAAGCTGGAATTTTGAATTTCGAATTTCATATTTTGTAAAATTTTAATGAATTCTTGCTTAAAAAACCCAAAGGTTTCAAAGCGAGCAGTGACACCACTGCAGGAAATAACACATTTTTATCTCCAGGCGCGAGATTTTCTGACAAGATATTATAATGGTACGCTGTTTTTAAATATTTTGTGATTTTGCTTTTGAATTGAAATTTATGTCATGTAAGTGCGAAGAACGTGATACTTACTAAATAAAGTTAACACACAAAACGTTAATAATGATAAAAACCCATCTTACTAAGAAAACATTTTGTAAAATCTTACTAAGAATTTACAAACCATCTTACTAAGAAAACTGAACATTGATATGATGAGTTGAGGAAAGGCTGAAGCAAATAGAAAAACATATGCCGAAACACGTAACGCTGCGTCGGGATTTCTAAACACATGCTGCTCTGTTGCTTTTAAAATTTTTGCCCCATTTGTGCTGCTGAATTGCATATCGCGTAAGTGCGAAGAAAATGCTGCTTAGTAATTAAACTAGCAGGACTAAGTTGAACAGCAGACTAGTAGACTGCAAGCTCAGCGAGAACGTAAAAAACCTTAACAAGCCCTTTCGAGCGACTGAAATCTGAATCTTCAGATTATGTTTTTACTATTTTCTTTGATATGCTTCCAGATTTATTATATGCAGTATTTTTCATACCTCAGTATATTCAGTAAGGAAAAAATCATTTTGGGAATTTGTGCAATGAAATTCTGATAATTCGGTATTGTGGAAATCCTGAACTTGACGGATATTACTGCATTATATTGTAAAATATATGACTACCAGTTGCGGTTGACTACCAGTTACTACTATGCAGTTGCACTCACTTCTGCAGTTGCACTCACTCATGCAGTTGCACTCGCTACTATGCAGTTGCACTCACTCATATATATATATATATATATTTAGCTTTAGTATCAAGCATTATTTCCTTCGCCTTACACGATATACAACTCAAAAGCAAAAGTACAAAAATTTTAAAAGCAGCGCGTGTTTACAATTCCGATGAAGTGTTACGTGTTGGCATACATGTTTCTATATTTCTCAGTCTTTTCTACCAATGCACAGTTTCCCTATTAAGATAGCTAACAAAATGTTTTTTCTCCTTTTTATAATTAACGCTTTATGTGTTAAAATTGTTAATTAAATATCACATGCCTCGCACGTGCTACATAAAATTTAGTTGAATAGTAAAATCCCAAAATGTTCAAAAACAACTGTTCCAAAAGAATGTAGTTTTGCCTACCTCTAAACCCTATCTCATTCTTCTTTAAACTATGCATCCTGTGACACCACACTCAAACAGTAAAGAAAGAATCTGGTGTGTTACCGTAACTTGAAATTCGTCCCCACTTTTTTTAAACATCTTCTTTATATGGTTGGATATGGAAAATCTGAATCATAGAGATTCATTCGTTACTTGTAATACTTTACTCACAGACTTAAATTACAATAAAACAAAGAAAATCTGAAAGATTTCACATTTTATATTACAAACAAATGCGCTTTTTTAACGCTTAGTGTGTTGCCTTTATTTATTTAATATCATGCTGTTCGCATTTAACCCAAAAATTTCAATTCACCAGCAATATGACAGAATAATTAAAAAAGAGCATATATTTAGAATTTCCTATACACAGTTTCGGTGGAGATGAAAATGTTTTTTTCTCTTATAGTGTTGTCATTACTCGCTTTCAAATCGCTGAGTGTTTTTACTCAAAAACTCATAAATGCTTTACGAAATATGAAATAGATAATAAAACAAATTTCAAATTCCAAATGTGGGCTTCCAGATGCTCAAATTCGGGTGGAGATGTACGTTATTCAAAATTTGGTGGCTCTAGGTACAGTTGTTTTATCACACTGCGAGAAACATACATGCATTTATGCAGATTCTTCATTATTTAATTTCTTCAAATATAATACAAGGCGATAATATTTGGTAACAACAACTCGAGAAGTAAAACGCCGTTTTTACTGAAACGCCACAAAATCCCAAACCGAAATTAATAGCCCTTCTGGCTTAAAGCCCTTTGGACTAAAAAAAGGACTAGTATATTACACTCTAATCACAAATCTGTTTCCCTGCCCGGAACTTCGGCGTGTGTCAAACTCCAAAAGAAGATTCCAGTCATAGATTCAAATTTAAAAATCTTTATTTCGGGTCCAAACGAAAGCTACAATTTAAAAAAAATCGTGGAATGCAGATAACATAGCGACACAAAAAAGCTAAAACAAATCATTAAACGTCTCTAAAATTACTCTTCATTCAAGAGTGATGTCATATTTCATGGAGCTCGTTATTAATTTTCCTTTCAACAACATACCTTTAGGATTTCCGATAAACAATCTCGCGCGCTGGAGATAAGATTTTATCAATTCGTACACTGTTACTACTGATTCCTTTAAGTCGTTGAGTTTGTAAAAAATACACTAAAGTTTACAAAATATAAAATAGAAAATTGGATATTCAAGATTCGGTCTTCAAGATGCACATGTAGAGGTGGAGGCCAACGTTATAAGGTATATCTCCCACATTCTTAGCGTGCCTTCGTGGTGTAATGGTCAGCACACTGAGCCGGTATTTCAGAGGTCCGCGGTTCGATTCCCGGCGAAGGCGTTGCACATTTTTCATGTCTAATCTTCCAAAAACACCTAATGTCTCTACAACGTTATTCAAAATTTGATGGCTCTATGTATCGCTGTTTCTTCTCAGTGCTAGAAACAAGCATACATTCATGCTGATTCTTCGTTATTTAATTTCTATAAAATTAATGCAGGGCGATAATATTTCATGGCGACAATTTGAAAAGCTTTTCAGACATTTAAACTGATATTACGCCAAATCCCGTCTCCAGACTAATCGACCATTCGAGCTAACGCCCTTTTGGGTTAAAAATTAAAACCTTAATCGATAAAAACAGTCTAAATAAAAGTAATCTAAATTAAAAATATTCTAAATACACTGGTGTGCAAAATTTAAGCAACAATGTAAATTTTAATCAGATAACCATGAAATTCCAGGAAAGGGGTTCTCGAGATCAGTACAGTGAACACGTGATACAGTAAAAAGTTCATGTGTATGCAAATGTTAGGAACAAAACATCACAGGCGACGTGAGCGTACGCGAAGCGCGTGCGGTTGGCGCTCTCAACTCAAGACTACAATAAAAGGAAGGGCGGAGGAGCAATTAAAGACATTTGCTGCAAGTGCAAGTGAGCTCTACGTGAAATATGGCTAGAAGAAATTACCTGGATGACTTCACTCGTAGAAGAATGATCGGAAAGCTGGAAGAGGGGCGTAGTGTGACTAGTGTAGCTGAAGAGTTCGGAATTAACAAAAGTGTCGTTTCGCGAGCTTGGAAAGCCTACCAAACCATAGTTACAGATGTTAGAAAGGTTGGTGGTGGCCGCACCAGGAAAACAACTGCAGTGGATGACCGATATATCGTCCTACAGGCGGAAAGAGCACAAAACCAGTCAGCAAGCGCTATAGCTCAGAAACTGTGTACAGCAACGGGGCAGCAAGTGTCTCAATTAACTGTGTCCAGATGCCTTCACAAAGGTGGTCTATTTGCCCGCCGTCCTAAGTGCTGCATCCCTTTGAAGGTTGGTCATCGGCGCCATCGTTTAGAGTGGTGCAAGGAGCACAAAATCTGGACATCCCATCAATGGAGTCGTGTCCTCCTTACGGATGAGAGTCGTTTTAACGCCACAATCGATTCTCAACGCCAGTGATTTAGAGAGGTCGGGACACGGTTTCATCCCGGTAACATCACGCAAAGAGACCGTTACATTGGTTCTGTAGTTCTCGTCTGGGGAGGCATTATGCTGAATGGGTGGACAGAGCTCTACGTTTTCGACAGAGGTTCTGTAACTGGAGATCGCTATTGTCAGGTGGGTATCCTTCCCCATATGCGTCTATTCCGAGGCGTCATTGGAGCCGACTTCGTTTTTATGGATGACAATGCACGGCCACACCGGACTCCTGCTGTTGAGAAGCAACTGGAAAATGAAGATATCACTCGAATGGATTGGCCAGCGTATTCCCCTGATTTAAATCCCATACTAAATATGTGGGATGCTTTGGGGAAAGGCCATGCGGCACGATTACATCCTTCGGAGAACATCCAACAACTGAAGCAGATGCTGATAGAGGAATGGACACTTTTACCTCAAGATCCGTTGGACAATCTGGTGCTGAGTATGGACAGATGGTGAGAAGCAAGCATTGCAGTAAGGGGAGCGCATATCCCATACTAAGGAACATCTGCTTGTTGTTCTTCCTCTTGTACAGACAATCGTGTACAAGGATAATATGACTTCAATAAAGCCTTTTTTGGTTTGTTTCCATACTGGATGCATTGTATTAATTTTTCAGTAACTATGCTTTCGTCATAGTTTAAATACAAAATGCTGTCTTTCACTTCTGAATTTCATGTCTCTCAGAGGATTTTTCGTGGAGTTATGGCAAAAAGAACACCTGTTGCTTAAGTTTTGCACACCAGTGTAATAGTGAAATCTGGACAAGGTATTGAAATGGTGAGGCATTTAATCTGTGTAATTTTATAGATAGCCATCGCTGATAACCCTTATCTTAATTTCCTATACAGATCACAGTGTTAATTATATGAAAGAAGTAAAAGATTTTGTTGACAGATCACAGTGTTAATTATATGAAAGAAGTAAAAGATTTCGTTGCTATGGAACTGAAAATGCGTTATTCACAGAAAAAAATAGTGAAATATTTTATGACTCAAGGTATTTTGAGAATTAGAATGTAGGCGCATTTACAAAAGTAAAATAATTTGAGAAGTACTAAAGCGATATATTGAGGTCTGAAGTTTGACTTCTGAAGTCTTAGCATATTTCTAAAATATTTCAGATTATTCGATATTAATTATTTTCATCATAGAGTTTTAGAATGCGTCATAAAAGTTACAATAACACATAAAAATAGTAGTTTAAACAAGTATACCTCAGTCTGTGTAACTCATTACTATATGTAACGTTTTCACATCACATAAAAATGGATAGAAATTAAAACGCAGAGGAAATGAAAGTCATCATTTGTTAAGAGTATTTAATTTTCTAATTTTTTTCCTTAAGCCGTTTGAAGTCTGAAATACACTAATCGTTGACTTGAGTAATTTTATATGCATTTTCTCTTATGGGAAGTACTTGAAAAATTTGATTTATCTAACAAACACACAAACTAGATTCTCAAATACAAGTAAAAAAACCTAGAAAGCCTACATTTGTTCTTACACTTTTAATATCATTTTGGGAGTAGTTTGAAACTACCGGTGCTTAGTAAAGATTATATGCATTGTGTAAGAAATCATTACAAATCTAAGTTGAAAATTTATTTTTCTAATTTTATGATGTTGAGTTCTGAATTCCTTTTACACTTAATGCAATAGTGTTATTGCGGGTATGCCGCCTTCTAAAGAGGACTGAAGATATATACTGCATTTCTAATAGCCATAAAAAGCAATTATATTTAAGATAGGTGTGCAATGAATTCGAAGCAGAATTCAAAATGGAGATCGATATCTATCACGATTTCGTATGATTCAGCTGGAAGATCAGAACTGTGTATGCATGGTATTCAAAAATATCTATGCCACCATTTTGTCAACAGCTGAAGATTTTTCAACGTATCTCAAATTTCTCTTTCTCTGTTCATAGTTTCGCCTTTGAAAAAAATGTTTCACACTAATTTAGAATTGTCCTTTATGTTTAACGCAGCATCTTGTAGAAGAAATTTTTAGAAAAATAATTTCCATATGTTGTTTCTCTGAGAAATCTTATTTCCGTGTCAAGTTCTGAAATGTTTTTTTTTGGGAGGAAACTTTGTGACAGTTTTTTTCTGAGTGCGTATACAGTAGTATTATTTTCCTGTTATTAATTTTTTTTAACTTTTTACCTTGCATTTAACACACAGGGTGGTCGTAAAAAAACTTCCCCGACATATCAAACTCAAGCTGCCCATCTGCTCATTCAATCGAAATGATATTTCAGATATTGATATTTGAAGGTATATGCTTTGAATCATGACGATTTAAAAGAAGACAATGAAAATATTTCGAAATTTTGGAATGCGCAAATTTCAAAGCGCAAATTTTTTAGCTCTTTGAAAAATCATAAATGGGGTTCTAAGGCTACACATATGATGAAAATTTCTGACGCAAAACATTTGCAAAGAAAAACTCATTGTAAACGACTAAGGGTAATAGAAAAGAGGAAAGAGAAAAAGCTTTTATTGAACTACAAGTTCTCAAAGTGCAGAACGTTTCAAGTTGGTAGAATTATTTCTCATAAATTTGCAGTTCCATACCACTGCCATCCCCGACCTCACTCCGATGGGTCCCTGGCTCTGGGGTTATCTAGAATCTAACCTGTACATGTCAAATCCATGAGATTTGTCAAAACTGAAAGTTGCCATAAAACATGAACTTACATAGATTTCTTCTGCTCGGGACATCTCCGGGCTGCCAATGCGCGAGATGATTGAGCAATTAAAAGAGATGCCATGTCCGCACCAACAGTTAGGCTATCATCGATTCAATGCCACTTGCCAACTTGCAGGGATCCCGGGATATCCAGGGATACGATTCGCAGAAGACTGGGTGACGACACGCTCAAACATCGTTGTCCATTAGGATGCTAGTCATTAACACTCCAACACAATAAGACGCTTACCTTTGACACTTTACCATATTAAGACGCTTTCCATTGACATTCCATGAAAAACACTGCTTATGTAGTGTCACTCATACTCCATAAGCGATGACGTCTTTCATGGTGCCGCTCATTCCTTCGAAAACATAGAATTGAAATCTAGTTCCCAGTTTTGAAAAAAAACATGGGTTTAGGGGAAAACGCGAATTATTGTCAAATTTTGAAAAAGGACTGCATGAAATAGAAACAAATCTGGGTCAAATTTCAAACGTAATATTTCAGTTTAAACTTTTACACCAATGTTAGATATGACATTAGTTAACATCTAGGCAAATATGATAGATGTTAGTCAATGGCATGCCTGTGAAATTTTAGAAATATTTAGGTAACACCTTGATAAATGTCTTTGAGGTTTCCTTTTCCACATTCTCTTCACCATCCACCAGAACAACCTTCGAATATATTCATCACTACGACCTGTTAAATTTCCAATATACTGACTGCTTTGCGAATTTATGAGGACGTAACCAGTTCACTCTTGTAGTGCTCCTATTTTATATAGGGTATGTGTTTATCATAGTAGTCGTTTGTGCTGCTTAATGTTTTGTATGATATTTTATATTATCTCTGGTTTGCAATTCTCAGAACACTGAAATTTGTTGGTGTTTAAAGTAATACACTGGTGGACAATTGCTAAGGACGGATGACAGTAGCAGCGACAGCAGCCACAGAATGAAAGGCAGGAAAATGTATAAATTAACATAAGTGTGGGATATAGTAAGACCGGTTGGGGGTATGCAAATTTTCGATTGCCGAAACTGTTTGTCGTGCACTGATAAAAGAGATAAATGGTTTGATGCGTATTGAGCTTTTTTGTTCAAAAGCAATGTTTAAGGGAAAGAATCAATTGACGAACTTGCAATTTTTGATATGTCTTCCCGACATCACTTAGATGATTTTACGAGTGGCTGTATTATTGGCAATATTGATGAAGGACGAAAGATAACAGATATTGCTAGGGGGTTTGACATCAGCAACAGTGCTTTTTCAAGGCTTTGGAAATCATTTCAAACAAATGGCATGTGTGCCAAAAAACCCGGAGGCCGGAGGACTATACGCCTGCCGTCCTGTTGTGTTCATTCCAATGCCCAGACAGCAACGTACCGTCCGTTTCCAATGATATGGTGAGCATCGTAATTGGATTCAACTGAACTGGGCGTGTGTACTAGTCTTAGATGAGAGTAAGGTCTGTCTGTTAGCGGATTCCAACTAATGTGGAGTTAGAGAGTTACTGCTTATCGTTTAGAAAATATCCAGGAAAGGATCGGTATCAGATGTGCAGTATCATGGTATGGGCCGAAATATCCAGGAAAAGATCGGTATCAGAGATGCAGCATCATGGTATGGGCCGGCAATACCCAGGAAAGGATAGGTATCAGAGATGCAGTATCATGGTACGGGCTGGCAATATGATCGATGGCCGCACTATCCTACATGTGGCTGCAAGTGGGACTAGGATTGGCCAGTGATACATTATTTATGTTCTGCTGCCTCATGCTCATATGTTCCATAGTTCTGTGGATGATAAATTTGTTTATCATCCACAGAACTAGAAGAAAACGCCACAAATCATTGTCTAGTCTCTGTCCAGGTGTATCTACAGAGCGAGGATATTCAAAGTTTTGTAAAGCCAGCACGTTCTTCAGATCTGAATCCCACTGGAAATGTTTACAATGCTTTGAGGAGGAGTCTTCCCAGTCGACAATGCTCTCCTATAAACAAGAGCACCCTTATCTGTGCACTACTCCAACAGTTGTTGGGAAATGTTGTGCAAATTACAACACGTTGTGTGGAATCTTATGTCATTCTCCATGGTGAACATATCCCGAATTGAAACTTCACGCCAGAATGCCTGCGGAAGGTAATTGCATTTTTTTCACTTTTACGTATTCAGCCCAATATGACCATTTTGTTTCTTGAAGATTTTCCTTCAAGATTACAAGGCACAATAAATTGCCTTTATTGTTATGTCCTATTATTCTGTCATTATAGTTTTTCATTTGGAATCCTAGCATACATACTTTTTATCTCGCTATATAGCCATTTGTGATCCGTCCTTATCAATTGTCCACCAGTGTAGAAATTCTTCACAGTTCTTTGTCATTCCGACTTATAGTTTTCGTAGATACTCCTTAATCTCCGAGAGCAGGAGGGAACTTGTGTTTGACAAATGATTCCTTAAATGCTAGTAACAGCTTAAATAAAAACATACAATGTTTTTTAAGTAAGCCGTGGTCGTTTCATCTTCTTTCCGTACTTCCAATGTATAATTTTTAAGACTGCTTCCCATAGGGCTGGAAGAGACTTTATTTTCTCAAGAGCATTCAATTTGGTCTTTAAATCTGAAAATTTTATTTTGACGACTAGTCTTAAAATACTAAGCAGATCTAATGTTTAAACATGAAAACATAAATAGATTTCTATTGGATGCATCAGAATGGTGAGATACAAAGTCTGCATACTCCATTCTTTACGAAGTTAGAGAGAGAAGATTTTAAAATTAATTAATTATTCATTTTGATAGGTAAAATTTATTTAGAAAGCATATTAACAACAAAAATAATAAGCTGCGTAAATAAGTCATGTTTACACATTAATAAACATGACATAATGCTAGTCCCTAATATTTCAAGGCGGATATCCAATGCAAAATTGGCGATTACATAAACTGGTAAAGAATTTATTCATTTCTCTAATTATTTACTAGAACTGAATATTTATTACAGCTGGGCGTTTCATATGGAATTATCGATTTAACATTCTCATTACATATGGAAATCGATGTAGGTCATTTCATGCTGTTTATTTATCATTTGAAATGCAATTCTCCCTAATTGGAAGTAATAAATAGTAATTCATCTTTAACTGAGGTTTAGCATTTTCCATTGTCAATGAATTTCAACTTATCACCGTCTCCTAAGACATTATAATTTAATAATAATATTACCTTTTCCTCTAATCTTCCTTATCATTTGCATCTAGTATAGGAAAGCGTGTATTTTTTTTTTAAATTAGCATAATATGTTCCGGTCTTTCATCCTTGAAATCTATGTCTTCATTTATATCTCAGCTCCTGTATATCCACATTTCATAATTAAGAATATTTAATAGTCATTAGAACATGGAAAATAGTCATCAGCTGTGAGACTAAATTTCCGCGACATTCAGTAAGTATCTCGGAATTCACATTCTAGTGAAAATTATAATTTTAATTATTATATGCAGCTTTATAACCCCATAAAAATTTCTAAAATTAGTACGTAGTTCTTTGTATAATGTTAATAATAAATACGTTTCTACCATTTAAATTACGAACAGCAATTTAACGGTAAGATGGAATTTATTAGCCCAAAGGGCGGCTTTGTCCCTGAAGGACTATTGTTTTCATTTTGCGATTTTGCGTTGAATCACTCTGAATGTCCGTTTCACTTTTCAAATTGTTGCCACTAAATATTTCACCCTGTATTATACTTGAAGAAATTAAATAATGAAGAATCTGCATAAATGTATGCATGTTTCTCGCATTGTGATAAAACAACGGTACCTAAGGCTATCTAATTTTCAGTGACGTAATCCTACTGCGAATATGGGCATTTGGAAGTCCAAATTTGAAATTTGGAATTTGTTTTATTATCGATTTTATATTTTGTAAAACTTTAACGAACTTTTGATTAACAAACTCGAGGATTTCAAAGCGAGCAATGGCAACGTTCCACAGAAAAAATATTTTTTATCTCCAGGGCGTGGGACTTTATGTGAATTACTAATGAATTTTATGGTTTAAGTGAGAACATGATATTTAATAAATAAAGGTAATGCACAAAATGTTAAAAAACACTCCTTTCGACGTAATTAATCTGAAAACTTCCAGATTTTAATTATTATTAATTTCAGTGAAGTACTACTATTCATAATGCAAATGTGTCTGATAGAATTCCGTTCAATAAAGTATAATTCTTAATATTAATTAATTATCCTAATACTAAAGAAACATGCATTCATTTTTTGTTGTTTGTAAAATGCAGAATTTAATAAAACTTTTAGATGTTTTAAAGCTCTTCATTGAAACGTTACATTAAGAGTTTATTTAGGCATACGCAATCTATTGCCAATGACAGCACGATTGATTAGGCAAGATTATATCAATGAAAAAGTAGTCTGTATAGGTATTGTGGACGCAAAAAAATGATGAATCTGCTTTGCGATTTTCGTTCTTTATAGAGATAGACAAGTGCAGAAATAATATGCTACTGTCTAATTTTCTCAAATTAATAAATTAAATTTTGCCTCTCGGCAAAACTGACCTGGAAAGGTATGGCTTATATGATTATGGCAAAGCCCACGAAGGCTATATTGCCTAATGAGAGGGATGCCTTTATGGCGGTTGTCCTAAGGAAAACTAGCTCGTATTCAGGTTGCAAGTGAGAAAAACTACGAAAAGGCCTATGCTACTTGATATCGAATCTAGTCGAGCTATCTATGTTCAGCGCCTTTACCACTCGGCCGCTAGGGCGCCGATTCCCATAGGATAATAAAGTAACACTGTAAACAAAGCATTTGAAAAATCGTATAGTTTATTTTCTTGAACGCATACAACACCATAATCTATTGCAAATGTCGCTCGGAAAATCTTAATTTTCTTATATAAACTTATGCTTGTTATGCTACATACTCATTCAATGTAACTTTTATGTTTTTAATGGAGAATTATGCAGATGTCGATTATTCCCCTTATCCTATTAAACATGGCGTTTGATGCCTCTAATAATATTTTTCTAAATGTCATTTTTCAACAGATCATTTCACTTCAGGTATAAAGATGATTTAACTGTTATATTTTGTTTTGCAGTTTATAAGGCTAGAATACGAGAAGGAGACAAGTCAAGATAATTTATTCAAATATTTTATATATTCAGCTATTTGTATATAGAGACTATTTCTGTTATGATGGCATTGTTCTTGATTTACTCCATAATAAATTTCTGATAAACTATTCATTATGGTATCGTCAAATGAAAGTGCACAGAGAAATACATATTACATTTATTGAAAAAAAGGCTGTAAAATAACATGATATATTAACTACGTATTTCTAATAATATAAAAGCTACTATGTTCGAAATGAAAAATTTCATTGTGCTTAAACATTTCCTTAAAAAATGTTAAATTACAGTACTCCCATAAGAATGGATGAGACAAGTCAACTGACATAACTAAAGTTTCTCCTTAATAGTTAATTAGTTAAATGCTTATTAAATTGTCTGGATCTGAAGGAAATATTTCGTATAGACGAAGACAAATTAGGAGAATTTCATTTTTGTTGGTATTACTTTATCTCATTCTAACCAAGAAGAATATGAAAGACTTCCGCAGCATTGCAATATGTTAATTTCCGTTTATTAAAATCAATTTAAACTAAAGATCATGCAGAAATTTCTAGTCTTTTATTATTTTCAAGCATCTTGAAGTTAATTTGTGCTTTGCATAAAATAAGATGCTATATATAACTGAAAATTTTACCTGTTTCCTCATCATAATATTTTTTTTAATTTTGAAATTAAATTTCTTAAGCTTCTGAGTTCTATGGAAATGTTCCCAACACGACTTTCGAAAATGGAAAATTTTTTGTATTTTCAGAATTAGAGGCTTTAAAATCACGAGACAAAAAACCAAGCCCAAAACTTGCTTTCATACTCATAGTAGGTAGGTACATCTACGAACTCAACGTAGCTATATCCATATTCTGTTATCAATCAATACAATAAATGACTGATGTCATTATTTATTTGCAGGAAAGGTGTACATATATGCAGGAACACAACACACACCTTAAATAATCGCCTTCCGTGGTTATGGACTTCAAAACACGCGAGTAGATGTCTCTCACATTTTGGTCTGGTCGAAGGCAGTTCGTGGGATGCGGTTTCGTACAGAATTTAAATCGTTTTGGATGTCCAAAATGTCCGAAACCTTTGTGTTTGGTTTCAGCAACGTCCAAACACCTGGCGCAGCATCTCGTGACATTCCTTGGCTTTTCCAAGTTTAAAATGGAATTTCACGTTTGTATGTTGCTTGATGTTACCCTAACAAAGTCGGCATTCTACAACTTACTTCCAGAACAAGTACAGACTTTGAGACGGACCTTTAATTTGCCTGACTTGAATGTCAACCAGTAACAGCATATGCTAACACCTCACGCCAGTAATCAATTCACTGTATTTTTTCATCACAGTTTGTATATACAAACGGTAATATTTGCGCAGGTATATTCATATATGTGGACTTAGTTCTTCTTTGCAAATACATAAATTACAATGCATTGTAAGTATTCACAACTCGGAGATGTCTCGCAGCAGATATCACACATTTTAGAACAACCGTTATTTGTCAACGGAACGATATTCTCTGCAATATCTCTCAAAAGTCGTCATTTTGACATACATCAGTAAAATCTGGAATGCCATTCATTTAAAGTACTTTTCATGAACTGTTGTTCAATAGTTTTAATTTAGATTTTTTTCAGCTATAAACATTAAACCATAATATTTTCCGGCAAAATATTTTTATGAGCATATGCAATGAGATGCAGGAAGTCATAGTGGGTAAAATAATATTGATACTGCTGCATATAGCCTAAAGGAACAATAATGAAGGTCTTACAGCGTTGAGTTCTAAATTTTGCTCAGAGGATAAACATATAATAAATAAATAAATAAAACCACTCTGTTATTTCTCGTTTCATACTCAGCGTATTGGTCACATGTGTGCTATTGCCCTTCACTGTTGTCATACCAGTCATGCTATCGAATGCTGACTTCCACTACGAGCCTAGTGTTGACCATCGCGAGTGTTATGCATATTTGCTTATAATTCATCCCTTTCTACACACATCTGTTGCGGACAGTAAGTGCAGCAATTCTGATGTACTAAGACCTGAGACAAAAATATCTCGTCTGTTCATATTGGCTAATGTTGGTACGTTTACTATTGTCGTCATGTGTTTAGTGGCTTTAGATTGAGGTTTCTCCAAATATAATTCTGTTAAAAAACACCTCTTGAAACGTTTTTGAAACAGACGCAAGTTGAATAACTTCGGTTCCTAGGTATAAAAAACTGAGGATAAAACCACTCTCAAAGGTAGTTATAAAATAGGAAGGAATAAAGTTCCTTGTGTTAAGTGAATTTTATTCAGTTCATGCGGAACCCAAATGTCGAGTCAAAGCATCACGTGTGGTTTTGAACTGTTGTGTGGAGATTATGCATTTATGTGATTTCGAGCTGTTGTGCGGAGATATTGCATTTATTTATTTATATAAATTTATGTGGAGATATTGCAAAGATAAATCAAGCGCAGCATTAAGTTAAGCCTGCTACATTAAAAACTGGGCTGCTCCCAGCCGAGATAATGGTTAGCAAAGCTTACTGCAGTGCTAAAAGGCTCGGGTTCGAATCCCGGAGAAGTCAGGGATGCTTTAAAGTATTGGGCTTGGGGCACTCTAAATGTGCGACGAGCCTAAAGTCCTCTCGAAAGGTTGTGCTAGAGGAAGAGGAAGAGGGATTTGAGACCCTTGGATCCTTCCTCTCGACCGAAATTGGGAGCGGAACTGAGAAAAGTCGTACTGTCACTTGTATGCTGCTCAAGGATCTTCCCACGACAGGTGCATTCTTGCACTTCTTTCCGCGATGAATTTCGTGGACTTGTGCTGTTGTTACTGTCAGACAAGTGGATAAGTCACAACAACAACAAATCTGACCTGGGCATGATTTATTTTGAATTATAAGTTAAATGATTAAATTTAAGTCTGCATACCCTGCTAAAAATGCCCCACAGAAACCAGTAAAATTTTTTATGGGTACCCATAAAATTCTATGGGTTTCTGTTGACTTTTACTGGTTTCTATTGATCTCTGTGGGTTTTTCTTACTGGTATCATCTGACACCATACAACCAACATCAATGCCAGAACTTTCTACTGGTTTGTATTGGTTTATAATGACTTTTATTGGTTTTCTTACTGGTATCAATATAATAAAAATAGATGCCAAATAAATCTTCTGTTGGTTTATATGGGTTTATTCTAATTATCTAACTGACGTCAATAGACTTCTTTCTAAACAATGAAATTAATGCTGGTGTCAGTAAACCAAAATTCATTGGTATTCTTGTTGTCTACTGATTATTTTAAATTATTTATTTATTTATTTTTATTTCGTTTATTTGGACATTGTTGAAAATAAGGTTATTTCTATTTTGTAACCAACAGAAAGCTTTGAAATAAAAAAAAAACATACAGTGAACCCTCACGTCTCCAACTCTTCTCTAAGACGATCAGCATTTCTAAGAATGAAAATATGATCTCTTTAAGACCATCAGAGTAACCTGGAAACGCAGAGTAACCTGGTCGTTTTAGAGAGGTTTTTTACTACATATGCTCATTTATTTGATTTCTTAAAAGCTTTTGTCGGAAACATTAACAGTAATCATTTACACCACACACGACGAGGTCTCTCTAAGGCGACCAGCCACACATAAAAATGCATCTTTGCAAGTGGTCGCATTAGAGAGGCGATGCTCACTACCAATATATGCTTATGTTCTCAGAAATATGTTTATCTTTAAGAGATGGTCGTCTTAAGGAGGTTGCCTCTACGAAATGAATCTCTCTAAGGCGACCAGTTACACTTCCGGAACTTTCTTTGCGGATGGTCGTCTTGCAGAGGGAATGTTTCAATACCAAAATATACTTAAGTTTTCACAAATACTGGTCTCGTTCAGAGGCGGTCATCTTAGGGAGGTGACTTCGCCACGAGTTGGTTCTCTGAATACACACACATACACACTTACTTATATATGCATATATCAACATTTCTGATATTACAAATAAACTCCGGTATCAAACATCATCTCTTTAAGGCGACCGCGTTCAAACTATTTTTCTCCGTGTTACGCTGACGTGAGAAAAAATTTCCCTCCCTCCCCTGTTCTCAGAAAAGCAATATGGCGCCGTTCGTGGTAATGCTGTTATGGGATGTGTGTGATGTCGTCTTGGTGGATAGTAGGCTATAGTAATGCAATAAATAATTCACAATTTTTACTATGGGTACTGTTTAGATGTTTATAATAAAAAATAAAATACCAACATTGTCTGTGACTATGAAATAATGTGAAAGGAATTAACAGTAAAGCGATGCACGTGTAATAGTATCTAATGCATTCAGCGGACATGTTTTTGAGAGATAATTAGTTCTGAAATGGATTTTCTGGGCGTGAAATTGATTTCCATCTTTACTTTTATCCTAAAAAGCAATGTGCTTAAAGACTGAAAAGTGATAATTTCGGACTTGATAATTTGGCACAGTGTGTTTACATCAGATGCACATTGCATTCTGCAAAAATCGTATTTTTGAAAATTTGTTTTTTGATTATAATTTATTAGAAATACTTTTTAAGACTTATTCATGTAGATCTTTATTATTTGAATGTTATGTGCTAATAAATTTGAGCATACCTTACTTAAAAGAGATCTTGCATGATTCAATTTTCAATTTTTCGACTAATGTTAAGTGGTGAGCAGAAGGAATATTTTTTTATTTCTTAAAAATTGTACTCATTATATTTCGCAAACAAAAAAGGTAAGTTTTTTTAAATGAAGTAAACATTGAAATATTTAATGTGTGTATTACTTATTGAATGAGGTAGGCAAGACTCACAAGCCAAGAAATTTTTTTTGCATTACTAAAATTGTGTAAAATTTAGATGATCATAGTAGCTTACATTTTTTTTTCTTTTTCGTCTGTATTTCTGTATAAATATGAGACTAGAACCATATTGTTACATTAAATATTTTGTGCTATTTTCTTAAAACACATATAATCAAACATTTTTATGCATATTTTAATTTTCATCATTATTAATTTCATGAAGAAAATTTCAAATTGTTTTTTTCATAAAGTACTTTTTAAATAAGAGTTTATGTAATATTAAATGTGCTAGTCTTGGGAATATAAAATATGAATTATTTATTGGAAAAAAATTACATTAAGTGAAACCGCATATAGTGGTTATTTTCTTAGATACCCACCTCTGACAGTGACACATTTGTCAGGAACATAATTAAATAACAATACTTAAAATTACTGATAGTTTTGTAAGTCTACAAGAAACTGGCATTATCTAGAATTGTGGAGTTAATTGTTTTAGGGAAGTTTCACTGTATAATCAGTTGATTTAGGTATCGTAATTTTTATGTGGATATGAATTTTGCATAAGTTATTGAAAGTTTTACAAGACAGTTAAAACCAAAGCTTTTCCAATCATGAGTCTCGTATGGGCATTGTTTTAACATTACTTTCAAATATAGTTTGAATAATATTTAAGCATTATTTTCTCTCATTAGTTATACTGCGGAAATGCTCGTTACAATTTTCTGTATTAAATTTATCTGGTTTTATAGATATTAATGTAAAAACTGATAGTAAACAAATGAAATTATATATGCTTAATTGCGATGACAGTAATTCTAACTGTGTGTATAAGTCTGTGTAGAAGATTTATTTATATTGCTAAATACTGCGCTATATGAATTTCATTTGGCAGTCTAAATACAGGAAATGCTCAGCACGAAGTTGTATTTTTATAATATATGATCTACGGTCAATAGCAATAGCTATTTTTCAGTACTTTAAATTTTACTATTTAGAAATTTTACAGTTCAAAATAATATTTCTATACAGATTTTAAAGTATTTTTTGCAATAGAAATGTAAATGCCTTGTACCGAAAACATTGACTTAAATTTATTCCAATAATGCATCTCTTTAATAAAATTTATAATGCTTGGAGATAATATACGAAACACCTTTTGTAATAATAAATTATTATATATATATATAAACAGTATGAAAACTACTAAGCATTTTTACGTTGAGAACTACATGTTGTATAAATACTTATTATGTTATAGATTTTATTTATATAAAGTGGGGAAGATTATACAACACTAAAACTGAGATGCAGAATAAGATATTATACGCTATGACATATTTCCTCAAATTCCAAACTGTGGGTTGAGAATCGGTATGTGTTAAGTCTTGTAAATTTTTGAAAGTTTGTTTTGTTACAATATAATTTATTGCATTTTGGGTATTATTAAGTTTATTATATTCTTATATTGAGGTTTCATTTATATTCTGACAGATACAGGTAACGTTCAAAGTACTGTAAAAAGATGTTTGACACAGTATATGTATATTATTATTTCTTCACTATATTACGTTCTAGGATTCAAATTCCATACAAAACATCTATGTGTATATGTGCCATAATAAGCTGCAGGTGTTGCTATCAGTGGTAAGCGAGTTTTGAGGAGATAGCAAGTATGCTAAATTTAAACTCTTTGTGAAATTTCTAATAATCAAGTCCCTCATTCTTTTAGCTTGCTTTGTCTAGTTTTGTTTAAATCTGGTTTAGTGCATTGTAGGTTGCTTAAAATTTAAGCAGATGCTAGAAAGTACTACCATCTTTTGGCAATACATTTCTCGTTAAGTTTCAAATTGTCACAAGCTGATGTAATTAAATTCCATTGTTTAATTTTCCAATTAAAGAACTGAAATACACTGTAATACATATATGTGCAATGAGATACACTATTACGTGTATATATTTATAATCAGTCATGATTCGCAACCATCAAATATATATGCATATATCATTCGATGGTTGTGAATCATAACTTTGATTATTATCTTTCTATTATTTTCAAAATTATATAATAGAAGTTCTAAATTA